>SNQJ01S0083879.1:0-34751 GCA_010110895.2 Picea sitchensis
CTAGACTTGGAACTATAGTAGAAGAATATATTAACCTTGTTGGACCTAAATTGGACATATGTCAAAACTTCCAAAATGAAGACAGGTCGGATTTTCCTTTTCTCATTAATTGAATCAGTGCAATAGAGAAAAGGTGCAAATTATTTTTATTTGTAACTACCACATCAAACAAGAGGAGAAAGTGCAAATAGGGTAACTGGAAAAGGTACAAGGATCATAATTCCTCCCTAATTGCAAGATAGGTAGATGTCATGATTGCAATATTCAACATTTGTTTCCAATAGATAGATGAATTTCACCATGGAGTACATGCATACATGTGTAAGCAAACAATCATCTGGCATTGAACATAAGTAGTATATTGAGAAAATTAATTTTCATGAGACTTAATTCTAAGTTCAAGAATGATATTCATTTTTCCTCATTAATCATATCGAAGGTTTTCACCTAAGGAAAAATTTCTAATGATGTTGTACCCATTGACAATTTTGTTTATGAATATGAAATTATTTGTCACACTCAAAGAGCACACACTATTAGGGTTCTTTTCTAGTCACGTGCCTTCACAGGCCATGATTTGGACCTAGATGAAGGAGGTAAGGGAAAAACATGGCTGGCATTTCCAAAGTACCTGTAGCTTGACCCAAAAGCTTATTTCTATTTCTCTCTTCTAAAGAATCTCCACGTGAAGCCATAGACTTGTCACTCTAAGCATGTTTATTCTAGCTCTAGGAGCCATGCATAAACACATAAATTAAATTGTTGCAGATCTAACAATGTTGAGGTTTGTATGACCATGTAGATCAAGATGATGGAGGGACCTAGAAGTCCAAGTGTATTGTTGCATAAATATACCAAAAAACTACAAATATACAAGCTTATAACAACTAGTTCCTAATTAGAAACCCTGCACTCCTAAAGCAAACCAAAAGAAACACATTAATCATACCTATGACTTCGTTGAAGACCTTTGCAACTCTAAAATCCTAGTTCTCCTTTTGAGTAGTATCCAAGTTCTCTCCACCGCATTTTTATCGGTCATGGCAACTTCTTATATACGCATTCAGGCTCCAATAATGATCCAATATTTAACCCAAAAATAGTTTTTCTCAATTAATAGTAAACCCCCTCCTTTGGTTCTCAATTAACAATAAACCCCCTCTTATGTTATAATTCAAGCTCCAATTCTCAATTAGCAGTAAACCCCCTCCTTTGGTCAGTTCTAGACTATAAAATCCCTAAATAAGCCTCACAGGCTCTGGTATTTCTTAGGCCCAAAAACTAAAACCCCACCTCACGGGCTCCAATATTCCTTAGGCCTACTACTAAAACCCCACCTCACATGCTCCAATATTCCTTAGGCCTACTACTAAAACCCCACCTCACGGGCTCCAAATGGAGGAAACACAAATGCAAACAAAAAACACAGAGGAAACACCCCTAGGGGCTACACCCTCCACCTACGAGTCACAAATGGTTCAACCAACACTAGTCCTCTATCATTGTAACCCTAACCCTGCACGCCTCTACATTGCACTGCTCCCTACACACTCCCCACTTGCACAAGTGATGTCCTGCCTTGCCGAATTACAACTGATCCTAACCGTATTTTCCCACTCTACGCCAGTCACTGTATTTTTCTCACTTCACACCAGTCTACATATTCATGAATTGCAATGATTTTTACAAACGATATCAAATGCATCGAATTATGGTTTATCAATACACATATGTCCCGCTGGTGTATTGTGAACATGGCATGGTACTTTGTGTCCACGTGGCACAATAACATATGTTGCAATATCATGTTATGTACCACTAGGCTAATTTCTTAGCCTATGTTTTTGTTAAAAAAAAAGTCTTAGCCTAAGTTTTCGTTAAAAAGAATTTCTTAGCCTACGTTTAATATTATTATGTTGCAAGCAAGGCCCTCCCATTATGGAAGAATTAACAATGTATATATTTGTAGTTGGTGTACAACACTCTTGAAAGACCTCTTTGGCTAAGAGGCCATGGGGGCATCTAATATTATGCCAAATTTACCTAGGACTTAATGCACATCGCCCCAACCACATGAAAATAGTTGCTTTTATAAGCGAGATGTCTCACAGGGGGTGAAACATGTTTTGATTAGCATATCTTCATTTGACTAGACAACAAGGTGAGGAGGAAGAGGAATAAGTGAAAGAGGTTGCTTGTCGTTCATAATTTGTGGATGAAATTGCTAGTACTAGGGTCAATTAATTTCACATATTCTATTTAATATTATATACAACTTTCTAATATGCTTATGCCTAAGCACAAAGTTTTTAGTTATGGTGAAAAAAACACAACAACTTTAATTGTCTTTAGTCTATATAGGAGTCTTAGTCATTTTGATTTGTGTGACTAATATTTATTTAGTTGTGTTTTTTACCCAATAATCAAATTAGTCATTTATTTAATCATTTTTATGTATGTGACTAATTATTTTTTACCTGAAAATCAAATTAGTCATTTATTCCCGTGTTGCAAAAAATTAGTAGAATTTAGTCATTTTTTTTTGTCGTGAATTTTTTTTTAGTGACGTAGTCATTTATTTTCCAAATTCTACTAGTGTAAGAAGAGTTGGCATAGTGGTGGATTGAGCGCTCAGGAGCTCTCAATCATGATGACTAAGGGGTTGGTTGGGAGGAGAGTCATCCTCCACATTCTATTGCAGCATGCATGATCAAGGATTGGAGTACCATGGAGAAGTTGATTCCTTCAGCTTTCAGGTAAGTTACTCACCACATACTCCTTATAAATTCTATAATATTGAGTAGTATATATTTAATTTTATCAATGAATGGTTGTATATAATGGTGTTTATATTTTTATCTATATGTGTTAGAATTTGGGTCCCGATAGTTCAACTTTGCGCTTCTCAAAGCCTATCCATAATCTTAGCTTTTCCTCATAGAATCAAGACCAAGTATCCTAGATCTCAACATGAACCTCAAATATAGATGGATATACCATGTATTTTTCTTTTATGGGGATTCCCAAGAGGACCCCTCCATGGGAGAAGTAGGTGGTATTTTTCACATATCTCACACCCACTCCTATTTATGGGGAAAAAATTCCCTTCAACAACAAGGGGTACTCCTCGATACACAATCCCAATTAGATCATGCATCGTTTGGTTTAGGAGACCCATCCAAATTCTGGCCTGACTTCCATTTCTGGTTATGAGTGGGATGGTTAGATGTTTTATGAATGTAGATGTAGATTAATATTGTCTAATTTCATAAATTAAATCTAATATATCTTATTTTACCCTATCCTAGCTAGAAGCGAACTAATGTGACCAAATGAGTAGATGAAATGAAACTAACTCTACAAATAACTTCACTTAGACAACTATTATGAAGAATTAAAATTAGACAACATATGCACACGAATAAATAACTAGAATAGTCTAGATCATATTATCAAATAGATTAACAACTCATATTCTTAGGACATAAACATAAGAAAAAATAGCAAAGTTGTGGGAATGATATCAATTGCATAAGAGAAGTCTATAGGAAAAATATCCTTATAGTCATGTAAACATTAGACAATCTATTGAAAATAGTTCATAGAAAACAACAATTTACACAAGTTCTTCTCTCTGTCAAAACTGGCCCTAAGGGATTCTCAATATTAATTAACACAAAATTTTCTCCAAAAATAGTTTCATGAGTGTATACAATGCTTGAAGAGACCCTTCAAAATGGGCCTCTCCCTTCATTTATATATATCCTAGAAATTTGCTAAAATGTCTTCTTGAATTCCTCAAGAAATTGTTACAAAACCTTTCAACTTCCCTCACTAGCTATCTGACATGTGTAAGAATGAGGATGATGTTAATTTATTGAAACCCAATAATCAGAAATTTTATGCCAATGATTTAACAACTCATGATTTAATCTATTGTTGATATAAATTCTGTAAACTATGCAAAAAAATTACTGTTGAGTTTTAACCATTAAAAATGCACAATAGAATCATAAACAACACACACATTTGAACACAGATATTTCTGGGAAATTCCTCTAGAAAAGTCCCGAAGGGAAAACCAGTAATTGAGAGGGATTTTATTGGCTTCATAGGAAGAAAATAATTACAACAACTAAATCATAAATTTCTTATATCCCAACAAACTCAGCCTCTACTGCCTTGCTTTTTCGACCTGGCTTTTTTGGCCCAACTTTTTCCGCACAACTTTTTTGGCCCAATTGCTTTTTTGGCCCAATTTTTTCATCCTTGCAAAATCTTTCCTCCAACTGCAAATTCACCCTCCTCCTCAGCTAAATCTCCTTCTTCGGCTCTAAGCTCAATGTGTTCCTCTTAGTCTCCTTATATATTCTTTTATAATATATTAATGAGAAAATCCCTAACTCTAATATCTCAACAGTCAAGATTATATATTGTCTTCTTAATATTGACGATCGTGACTTAATCTGTCATTGAGATGACTTAAATCACTTAAGTCACTCAACTTTATAAAAATTCACTTTAGTCATTAAATAAAATCCACTTTAAATTTATAAATGCAATTATAAAGTTAAATATCTAGAGAGCATCACTCAAACACCTTTGCATGCTAGGCATTGCCAATGCATAAGTACATGTTTGAGCTTCCCCAAAAAATATCACTCCCTCTTAGCAAGGAAGGTACTTATGGAACCTCCACCTAGATCTATCTCTAATCCCATCACTCCATCTGTTGTTGTAGCTGCTCCCTCTAGACCATAAATCTTCCCTGCCACATGCATTGGATCCTGTGTTGAAGGATTGTTTCTTCTCTCCATGCCCTTAGGAGTCTCCTCACACTCTTGAGCATCCAACTATGTCATCTCATAGAAGATGAGACTTATGATAGTACTATAAGTAGCCTCACAACCACTTGTCACTAAAATTGGTCCTAAATCCAAGATCCCCTTGGACTCACACAAAATTTGTCCCAACAACCTGTATAACCTCCCCTATCTGACACCAAGAACTGTTGATATGTCCAAGGTAGCTCCCTTTGGATATAAGAGCACACGTCCATGATGGAACACAACTACATATCCCTCATCCTCCAAAGATGATACTGAGAGAAAGATTACCTTTAGCTCTAGAACAAACAACACCTCTGCCACCTCTAGAGATCCTCCTGACTCTAGTTAGAATATGACACATCCAACCCCCTTCATTGTGTGCATGGTACTAGTCCCACAATCCACATGACAGTATGAGTTTCTCTCTGAAACACTAAGGAACCTCTACCTGATTACCATCATATGGCGAGATGATCCATTGTCCATAATCCATGTTCCAATGTCCCCAAACTCTGCACTACCATTTCCTGAAAGACACGACACAAGAGAAAATTCCTTCTCGAACTTCTCATAAAAATCATTGATCTCAATTAATGTTGATGCTACTACTTGTGACTCCTTATTTCTCTTATTCTTGTTTGGAAACTGGCTTACATAGTGTCCAGTCTTATGACATGCAAAGTATTTCACTTTTCTCACGTCCTTCTTTCCATCTCCCCTACCCTTCTTTTCATGAAGAAAAACATTCTCCTCGTCTTCATCACCCTTAACTTGAATGCCTTGAAGAGCCTCCTCCGAAGTCTCCTCCTGAGATAAGTCATCCCAAAACCTATTCCAGTCAGAGAGATGTTCTCATGCCACAACTGCCTTCACTAATAGAGCCCACTTCTTTGAGAACCCATTCAAAGTTGTCCTCATAATTTCATCATCTTTGACTACCTTTACAACAGTCATTAACTCATCACGAACCTTTGATATCCATGTGAGATAAAATTCCACACTGTCAATCTTGTACATCTTCGTGTTTCTAAGTTTCTCCCTCAACACAATCTTCCTGTTTTGGTTTCCACTCTGATAAATATTTGTCACATCCTCCCACATCTCATAGGAATTTTTCTTTTTGGACACATGAGGTATGATATGGTCCTTCATGACATCCAAGAGAATCCTTTCGGATTTCACATTTTTCTTATTGTAGGCTTCCAAAAGTGTTGTATCTATGGGAACAACCTGGGTTTTCTCCACAATGTACCAAATTCCATTTTCCTCCAACAACAACACAATCCGCTCTTTCCATGGGCTAAAATTTGTATCCTTTTTTGGCTTGTCCTTAAACCTCAATCCGGTAGCCATCCTCATCCAACTGACCAACATTTCTTTTCTCTTCCTTTTTTCGAGCAAAACCCCCACAATCCATGCAAATCCTTGTGCCAAAGTATTCAGTGTCACTCTTCAAAGTTCCAACTCTGTTACCATGTGAATTTATTGAAACCCAACAATCGAAAATTTTATGCCAATAATTTAACAACTCAGAATTTAATCTACTACTACAAATGCACAACAAAATCATAAACAATATACATATTTGAACACTGATATTTCTTGGAAATGCCCCTAGAAAAACCCTGAAGGGAAAACCAGTAAATAAGAGGATTTTATTCGTTTCAGAGGAAGAAAATAATTACAACAACTAATTCGTAAATTTCTTATAGACTAGCAAAGTCAGCCTATACAACCCTACTTTTTCGGCCCTGATTTTTCGGTACAGTTTTTTTGGCCTAGCTTTTTTTCCCTTGCTTTTTCGGCGCAAATTTCTTCATACAAATTTTTCAGTCCAACTTTTTTCGACCCCACTTTTTCGGCCCAACTTTTTTTGCCCTGTAAAATATTTCCTCCAGCTGCAAATTTTCCCCCTTCCTTAGCCAAATCACCCTCTTCATCTCTCAGCTGAATGTGTGCCTCTCACTCTCCTTAGATATGCTTTTATAATCTCTTAATGACCAAATACCTAACCCTAAGATCTAAATGGTCAATATTAGATCTTTCCTTCCCAAGATCAACGGTTGTGACTTATTCTCTCGTTGAGATGACTTAAATCACTTAATTCACTCAACTTTATAAAATGTCACTTTAGTCATTAAATAAAAGCCATTCTAACTTTATAAATACAATTATAAAGTTAAATATCTAGAGGGCATCGCTTGGACACCTCCACATGTTAGGAACTGCCAATGCAAAATTACCTGTCCAAGCTACCCCAAAAACTAACAAATGAAGCTGAAAATAGTTGGAAAAGGAAAAAATAGAATACAACTAACAACAAATGTGAGTTTGTTATTTGTCTCATTCATGTGCCCTTGTCTCTGATGTAAGTTGTCCACACCTTGAATTGGAAGAAGAGTGATACGACACTGCGATATGAAATTTCTTCAAGAGTTGCTTCATGCGAGGTTGTGTTATCATTGAGAGTGATCATGTATTTTTCCAAGGTGGCCATGAGCACCTGAATCATAGTGTGGACATTGGTGGGCTGAACAAAGTGTTGTTCCATTAGCTCAATTGTCACCTTTGTAGCAACATCATTTACCTCCCGTCTATGATTTGTGCTTTGTTGGAACTTCTCAAGGAGATATTCCACAATGTTGATTTTTATGAGCTCTTCGATAAGAGGAAGGTGACACTTTTGTGTCAAAGCTTACACTACTTTATGAAGTTGTGTACAAATAACAAGTGAACTAGTTGTTTCCTTTTCTTCTCTTTTCCCTTCTTGCTAGCACTGATCAAGTGATGCATAATCAATATTTATTTATATCTCTGACGGGTGAGGAAGCTTGAATGGAGTGTTGGGATTCTTGGTGATCCACCTATCCATGCTATATAAGCCCTCTCATATGGTGTCCAACTGGGTGTTCTTGTCTTGTACATTGTTGTATTGTTCCATTATGCTAGCCGCCAACTACTGGAAGACATGTAGGTGGGAGTACATATCTATGATGGCTTCCTTCATCTCTATTTGAAATTTTTCTGTTCATGCTTTGAATTCTTGCAAGCTACCTTCGTCCATCCTCACTTGTCATATTTTTTCTTCTAGTTCCCTAATCCTAACATCTTTCTCCTGGTTTTGGCGATATAATTTCTTAAGGTTTTGTTATGTGGCTATGTTAAAGGTGGTGCCAACAGATTCTATGGAGAGTGAATCTTTCCTGGCATCCTCTATTACACTATTCTTTGTGATGATGGATAATGGGTTTCCCCTTGTGACCGAGACCTTTCTGACTTGCTATTGCACGATGTGAATGGATTTTTCATACCCAAAAAATTTCAAGTTCGAAACTTTGCTCAATTTATATGGAGTCTGAAGTCCCAATTCCATCCCACTAAATTGAGGCTGACTACTAGGGGATTTCATTATTGACTCTATAAGTTCAGTTTCCATTAGTGAGGTTTCATTGTTCACAACCTCTTCATCTCTTTTCCATTGGTCGTCCTTAGCATCTTTAGCTGCAAATTCATTCGGTGCTCTTTTTTATGTCATTTTTGCCTATGCAGTTGCCTTCTTAGTTGCATATTTTGTTTCTTCTCTTTCTTATTTTTCTATTTTATCAGCCAATTCCTTTGCTTCTTCTTCAGCTGCTACCACTACTGCTGCATCAAATTTTTCCTTAGCTCTAGACTCACCTATTTTTCCCCTTTTCTCAACAACGTCCTCCTTCTTTTTCTAAACTCTTTCCTTCTTTATTCTGTTCTTATCTGTTGTTGTTTATTTTTCCTTGATTGATCTGAAGTGCCTGGATGTCATTGTAGTAGATGTTTTTTTTGTTGCATGTTTTTCTTCTTTCTTCCATGCTTCTTCATGGGCCATCTCCTCATCAACAATCCTCCCTATGGGATTTCCCTATCTTCTAGAAATGACTTCATCATAAGTTCAGGCCCCACAATGCACTTCTTATTCCTCCCAAACAACCGAAGTGTACTCTCAAGCATGATTGATATTGATGCAATACTCATTAACCACCTTCTTGGGATCATGCCTCTAGAATATTTCTTCTCTGAAGTGATATGAAAGTAACATATCCACTTCTTCATGAGCCTTCCTAGTGTTGGAAAATGAGTATGATCCAATCCATAATAGGAACGGGGGACATATATCCTTCTTGTCGTGGTAGAGAGCTTCCCCAAATATGTGGATCATAGTATGATAGGAAACCTCTTGAAGCACCAATTTGTCGGGGACAAATATTGGGAGTAGATGGAGAGATTTTGTAGAACCATATATCCTAATGTAAGTCTCATGTTCAATTAGGTACTAGTTCCCAATATCTATGATTATTGGTAACACTTTATCCGTCATGCACAAGGTTGGCACACAGAAAATGAATTCATATAAAGGAGAAAATAAATGATCGCATATTGTATGGTATTCCATCTTGTATTTTTTCTCCTAGAGCACCCTGCAGTAAAAGTGTATCGATGGGTATGTCAGTTTCCTTTCCCAACCCAACTTAGGATATTGATGTGACACACACATAATATCTAATAGATATAGTGACATGTGAAAATTTGGAAATGTCCCAGGCTCGATATCCTTAACAATTGTGATAGATTCTGTCAAACCTGCTAATAGGATCTCAATTGAGTCGAATGTTGACCCTTCATCTACATAGTAGTGGATCAAGGACATTATGGATAGAGTAAATTTATAAGAATTTCTCTCCTTATATAGTCATCATGAGATCACCACCATATATTGGTAGGGTGTTCTTAGCATAGTGGTTGGATACTCACAATATGACATGTGATTGAAATATTTTTTTGGCTTGTACCGGATCTTGAAAAGGTCTTTTTCTTTGTGTTTGAACCTGTTGAGGAGTTCCTCATCCAACTTTTGGGTTCCCTTTTCCAAGTGATAGTATTTTTATAGATCAACTACCTAGAATGACGCTATAGGATCCCCCCTAGCATTGAGTATGTATCAGTTTTCCAAGACCACATGCTTGAGAATCCACACTATTGCATCTACAGAAGGGAGAACTGCAACGTGAATTTCCACCCTATGTACTCTTGATCTCTGAATGTTCTTAAAGATTTGGAGTTTGTCTTGGTTGTCAGATTCCACCGAGAAAGTCCATCTTTTGAACATTTGAAAGACTTCACCCCATATAAGTGAGTCTCCTCCTTTACCTATGAGTCTTGTTGTGTCATCATACACTTCCCCTAGGGAATCATACTCTTCATCTTATCTGCTTCTGTTACCAGAAGCCTCTATGACAGGTTCCTTGCTTGTTATCTTCTTTCACGGGGGCATTTTTTAATATGAAACATACAAGTATAATTAGTGCATAAAACCAATAATAAAGGCGATGAAAAATTAAACATGAAACATCACTCCTTGTAGGCGTATAAGAAATGAGCATTTCAACAGTGAATGGACATTTAAAATAAAATATGCCTATGTAAATTTGTATCGAGTACTTGAAGAATCACTTGTGTCAATGTTGGGAGGGAGGTCATCATCCGAGGATGATATGATGATCAGAGACATTATGAAGGTTTGGGGGAGTGGGTTTGGTTTTGGTGAGAAATTAGGTGAATAGATGCCAAAAATGTCAATTCCTCGGTGGTACATCGGAGGGGTTAGTTGTAACTCCATTGATTTAGATCAAGGAAGTTATTAAAAAGTACATCGATGCATGAAAATTCATATTATAGAATTTAATTACAAGCTCGTCGGTCTATACCCAAGAAATTTGTTGGAACTTCACCGATAAGGTCGAACAAGTTCATAACAAGTTATGTCGAAATAGTTATTTTCCAGTCCTCTAGTACACCACTGGAGGTGATGTCGTTAAGTGTTCCGACATGGTAGGGGAGGTTCTTTCTAACTCTTCTAATGAATATCAGAGAATTTTCCATTAAGTTCGTCAATGGATCGAAGGCATTGTTATTAACTATTTCGGTATTGGAAGGTTAACATTAGAGGGGTTCTTGTTAATCCTCCAAGTGAATACCGATAGAGTTCATGAAAAGTCCTCTAGTACACCATTGAGGTGATCCTATTAACTTCACCTATATAAAAATATGCACTTGAAATTTAACTAAGTCTTGGAATGGGTTTTCAGTTGAGTAAAGGGAATTAGGGCTTGACTGTTGGGGACCTGGGTGACTAGTGCAATGGTTTGAGCTCGATTCAAAGATGACTATAGTTTTCGAATGATATTGCCCAGGTTGAGGTAAAAACTCATGCTAAGTTTGAGGGTCCAATCAATGGTAAGATTTCTTCCTCAAAACAACAAGTGCATGAATTGGGAACAATGAATTAGGGCATACTTGTTTCACATACCAACTCGAGGTTTTGACCTAATTTCAATTCGTAGAGCATTGTTCGAGGCAAAATACAACTATTGGGGAAAAGATAAGGTGCAAGTAGTGGAGGTGTTTTTGGATAGAGGCGACAAACAAAGGCATTGTCAGGGTTTATGGTGATATGGATCCATAGTGGGACATGAATAGGGCATGAGATACAAACCAACAAAAGGCGATGTTGATTGTTTGATTGAAATAATCAATGGCCTTGGTCATTACAAAAAATACCTAACCCTAATCCTTAAAATTATATATACATATAAAAATGTTGAGAATGGTTTTAGGACCTACCTGGATGAGGATGACACGTGGACAATTGTGGTGATGAAATCTCTCGCAAACAAAATGATTTGATGAAAAATGAAGCGGGGGTGCCCTTTTTATAGGCATGGTTCATGATTCAATATCACTGGGGTATTAAAGTCTTTACCATAGGAAATGGTTGAAATATCTCTGATTTACATCGAAGATATTGGTTGAAATACCAATGGCATGCACTAAAGGTGTTAACGGGAAGTCTGTCAGTTCCACTATTTGTGTTTCAGAGAGGTTTAAAGGAAGTGCACCAGTCAAACACTTGATGCTTTGGAGAAGTTTTGGGTAACTCCTCTGGTTGAGTTGGAGGATTTAGTATTAGTTTTTCCAATTATATGTTGTGCGTTTTGACAGACTTTGGGGAAAGCCCTTTGGTGTACTTGAGAACTTCAAGGGAATTGATCTGATGTGTCAGTGGACTTAATTCAAACTCCTTTGGTACATACCATAGGATTTAAGAGGAATTTATCCAATAACCAATAATAAGAATTTATCAAATATTTTTCTAAGTATTAAAAACATAGAATTCAACCAATCCAAAAAATAAAGTGATGTTATTAGAGAGAGATAATCAAAGATCAAAGTTGAGGAAACTTTTCAAGTCAATAATCTCTCATAGAGAGAAAGGAGGTCTCCCATTTTCTTAGAGAGAAGGATTTTACAAGAAAATATACAAGAAAAAGGGAAGCTTTTGATTCCTGGCACAACAGATGGTGACACACTGGGCGAAGCCATGAATCTATGCAGAGACGTAACTAAACATAAAACTTTTGAGAATGGAAGCATAGATGGTGCATGAACCAAGAGAGAAAGAGTAGGTACCATAGTGTTTTGAAATGAAGATTTTGAAGAAACATGTTTCTATGATGTAAGGGAGAGGTCAATACCATGCCCAAAACAAATTAATTATTGTAATATAACTTTCTCAACCAAAATTAGATTCAATAAGGCATGAGAAGCACAATAGTGAAATGAAACATTAGAAATGCTAAAAATATGAGTTGATTATGTACTTCTCTAGTGTTGCTCCACTACTAGGGAGTATCCATAGCCACGACGGAGTCACTCTGGTGTCATAATCCTTTCTCCATTGTCAGTGAGCGTTCATACCCCCCACAAAGATGCTTGCATGTCCCACATGATCTAGAATGCATTTACCCAAGCCTTTAACTTTTATAATTTGATTCTCTTATATTCAGAGAAAGGTGGATGGGGGGATTCCAATTTTCCTTTAAGGGAATGTAGGATGACACATGTGAAGGTGATATCTTCCAAATTGATTATATATGAGCGAACTCCCTGAGTAACATGTCCTGAGTGCTACAAATTCCTTTCCAAAATAGTTTCCTTTTAGTTCTAGACAAACACAAAACATGTTCTTAGACATGACCCTTGGCTCTCTTTCTTGATACATTTTAAGAGTACATTGCTTGTTTTCTAATGGGTTATGTTCCGCTACTAAGTATGAATTGAAGTAATGCACAATGATGCTACATAAATGAAATTGAAGTTATGTATAGAAGCCAAAATATAGGCTTACAAGCTTTTGACACGAATACATCACACTTCAAAATTTATTTAGATCTAGGGCACCAAAACCTCAGGGAAGTTTCAAGGAAAGAAATTTAAAAGAGAGAAAAGAAAACTAACTAGAATAAAAAATAAACAAATTGCAAAGCATAAAACGAAGTAAGAAATGGACAAAAGGTAAAGCAAAAGTGAGCAGAAAATCAAAAACAAAAATGAACTCTTTATTAAAAAATGAAGCCTCCTCAAGAGATAGATGATGTAATGTTTTAGGATTTTTCCATTGATGGGGAGGAGGTATACATCCCCTTCAATATTTTGCAAGCAGTAGGTTCATAGGCCAATATTCTCTTTGATCATGAAAGGACCCAACCACAATTGTTGAAACTTTGAATGTTTCCATTTATCTTCATGTGGTTTGTCCCACTTGAGGACTAGGTCACCAATCTGAAAATATTTCTTGCCGGTAAAATTTTTATCAAACCAACATTTAATATTCTATTGGTGAGATTCAAATTTGGTTTTATCTTTGGCACATTTCTCTTCTAGATTTAATAAGGTGTCAATGCATATTTGGATGACAAGACATTCTCTCCCGCATGATTGTTGTGTAAGTTGAGGGAAGAGAGGTAGATATTGGAAGGATGGATAACCTCTTTCCCATGGAAAATAAAGTAAGGAGAAGTTTCGATGGATTCTTTGGGGGTGACACGGTCATCACAAAGGGAGTTTGGTAATGAATTATGTCAATTCCTCTGTTGGTCAACTAAAATTTGTATAAGAATGCAAATCAAGTTTTTATTTTTGGATTCATCCAGGCCATTGCCCTAGGGGTAATAGTTGGCTGCATGTTTTAAAGTGATCCCATTTTTTAGAACAAAATAAACCAATTTAAGTAATGAAAATTATGTTGCATAATCAAATACAAGAGAGTTAGGTACTCCAAACCTGGTCATGATGTGTTGTTCAAGAAAATTTATTACCACTTCATCGTTTACTTTGGTTAAAGGTACTACTTCCACCCAACAAGTAAAATAATTAGTGGTAGTTAGAATATACCCATGTTGTTTGGATAAGTGAGGATTGATATCACCTATTATGTCCAACCCCCATTTTTCGAAGGGATCTTCAACAACAACAGGCTAAAGAACCGCCTTGCTCTCTCTTTTGGTGGACTTTTGGAAAACATCGCAGCTCCTAAAGTAGGCATGAGCACCATTGAATAATGTCGGCCAATAATACCCAACTCTTAATATCTTGTGGGTTGTCATATCTCCTAAAAAATGACCTCCAATTGGTCCATCATTCATGTCTTTGAGAACTTTGTCAACATCTTTCTTTTCAGGACATCGGAGCATAACTCTGCCATAATTTATTTTTATCAAGATACCATGAACCAACTAATATTGTCAAAAATTCATCCTTAGTGCACTCTTTTGTTTGGAATTAAGATGATCAAGAGTGGTTCCATGCTGAAGATAATATTTGATATCATTATAACATTTATTCTCAATTGATGGGACATAAGGAACTTGTTGTGTGTAGAGGGTTGGTTCCTCTTTCCATCCATCTTCTTCTGGATTTTCAGAATCCGTGACTCTAGTTGCTAGCTTACACATGCCTTGACCTTTAATGATGTTTGTTGGTTTGAATTAAAGGTCGCACTCTTATAAACCAATCATCCAATTACCTCATCTCTCACCTAGTTCCCTCTGCATGAAGAGAGATATGACCTCCAGGTGAGGGACGATCACCTTGGTATGGTTCTTTAGTACATAAGGATATAAAAATCTTTCTTGTCTACTAGTGGATAATTAAGTTCAACACTTTGGATTCCAATGCTCATAAATTTTATCGGGCACTCATTCCCTTGCTAGTATTTCTGAGTAAGAACTAATGCAAGAGAATGGTCAGAAGCAAAGGTGTACAAAAGGAAGTCCTTAGTAAAGTTCAGGATTTTTAAAGCAAGTGAAACTGGTATGGCGGTCTTGATATTCTCAAAGGCCTCTTCTTCAACATATTTCCACTTGAATTGAACATATTTCTTTATCATTTGCTGAAGGGGTTTGACAATTTTAGCAAAATCTGGAACAAATCTTCTTACAAAATTGATTTTGCTAAAAAATCATTGCATATACCTTTTGTTGTTTGGAGGTGGGATTTGCATAATAGATTTGGTTTGTTCTAGGTACACATAAATCCCATTCCTTGAAACAATATGCCGCAAAAATTTACCTTCTGAAACAAAAAAGATGTTCTTCTTGGAATTACGGGAAACACTGTATTTGCTACATCTTTTGAATATTTTCTTCAGATGTTTGGGGTGATCAACTCTTTGTTTTGAATAAACTGTGATGTCATCAATATAGATCACCATACAATGACCGATTAGACCTTTGAAAGATATGTACATTTCCCTTTGAAAAGTAGCACAAACGTTTATTAGACCTAAGGGCATTCTGCAATATGCACATGTTCCCCACTTTGTCCTGAAAGTGGTGTTTAACCAGTTTGGTTCTGCTATGAGAACTTGATTGTAACCTGAAAACCCATCTAAACGAGAAAAAATTTCAGAACCAGAGATGAGTTGCAGGATTTGTTCCATGGGAGGAACTGGGTAATTGTCCTTATCGAAATCTCGATTCGTATTTCAAAAATTTATGCACAACCTAATCTCCCCTGATTTCTTCTTGACAAATACTAGGTTCGATACCCAAGTCACGTGATGAACTTTGAAGATGGTACGAGAATCCAACAACTTCTTGAGTTCCTTATGAATAAGTGGCTCAAGCGTCAGGTGTATTTTTCTCAACTTTTGTTGAAATGGTTTGACAACTTCTTTTATAGGAATAATTATTGAATGATACAGGTGTCATACGTCTTCAAATATTCATATGTCTAGGAAAATACATCACAATATCTCTTAAACGATTGCAGGAATGTATGTTTTTCTGCCTCTGAACAATAAGTACCCATATTTATGTATTTAGGTTGTTTAGGGGTTCCTAGATTCACCAGGAAGTGCATCATAATAGGGTTGTTAGTCTTCAAATTAATAGGTTTTATGAACTTATTTTGCAAATCAAACAACTTTTCAAGGGATAATAAATTCTTCGAGATGCAATTTTCTTTTATGTTACTCGCGTCATCTCGGTGTTCCCAAAGATCTTGTTCATGCACTTCTATATCATATTGCAATGCAATATGATATAGCACATTATCATTGGTGAAGAAATTTATGATTTGAGTATCATTATTGAATACTCTCTAGTTGGCGATGTTATCCGATATAGAGGGCGTGGAAATTATTTCAATAGAAAAACCGTCATTAAGAGGTGTGAATCTAGATGTTGCATTCACTAAAATGTCTGCAACAACGTTTTGACAATGAGGTATAGAATCAATATTAAAATATTCAAAGGAATAGAGTAGGTTCCATACCTCTTGTTGATAACCTTTCAAGTAGGGAGACATGCAGTGAATAGTATTTCTTACCTGTTGGACAATTATCTCTGAATCACCAAATACTCGAAGGTATTTTACCTTAAGTTCGATGGATTTTTTGAGGCCTTGGACCAAGGATTCATATTCAGTGGTGTTGTTGGTGCATTTGAAATCTAAGCAAGAAGATATGAGAGTTTTACGTTGTTCTGGATCAATAAGGATGCATCTTGCCCCAACTCCCTCTTGATATTTAGAGCCATCAAAGAACAACGTTCATATGTTAGTATGTATAGTTGGGTTAGTCACACAATAACCTAGTTCTTTTAATATAATACAAGAATTATCCTCAGCCCAAGTGCATGGAAGGAGTTTAGACTGTGTGTCTATTTGAATTGCAGATGGTTGTGCTTCATAGCAACCATGGTCAATCTCTAAAAAATAATTTCCACAAAAAACATGAAAAAAGACAATAGGCTCAATTATGTACTTCATATGAACTTCATTGTTTACCCAGTTCTGATTGGGCTTACCTCAGTATGAGAGCCACAAGTGGGACCAATCTGTAGATAAATAAACTTGAAGTTTCATAGACCAATCCCTGCTTAATACTAAACCATAAGTTTATGGAATATCAACCACAATAATGTCAATGGCCCGATGAACCCTAGGATCAGATGCAAGTCAAATCATAACATATTTAAGTTCACTTCTCACTTTAACATATGATCTATCTAATTATATTATTTTGGTAGTAGTTATTTGTGGGACAACATTGATCTTTTGGTACACAAAGTATGGCATGATATTGGAAGAAGCACCAAAGTCTACTAAGCAGTTATGTACATTGAAATTAAAAATTTCATATGTAAGTAGAAAGGGTGGAATTAGAGAATTTGAATGTGCACCTATGCTAGCCACATTTATGGCTGAATTGATTTCAACTTTATATTATGCCTTTGTCGTCATTTATAACAATGGTATTCCTCTGAGAGTCGTTAGGATTGAAAGTGTCAAGAATCAGATTATGTTGCTGAGGTAGTGTGAAGATATCATAAATATAGATGTTAGCTTTAGTTTTCTTCATATATTTAATAAGATTATAATTCAAAGCATGATTTTCAAGTCTACTCGCTGTTTTTCTTGGTTGTGAAGAGTTGAATTTTTTGTTCGTTGTTGGAGAATTGGTCTTGTTGCTTGATAACATGTTGTTGAGTTTATTATTGGTTTTTTTGGGGGTTGAAGTATTTGGTTTGTTGTTGTTAAATGGTGTAGGAGTGTCTTTCTTTTAGGTAGTAATGGGAGGAGTTATTCTTCTAAGAGCAATGACGGTTTTCGAGGAGGGAGAAGTGATGGGAACAACACCCTTGCTATGTAGGTTGTAGTCTCAAGGGGTAACCTTTATGACCTATGTATCTCCCACATAAATTTATTCAATATGTTCATCATCCAAGTCAATACACCAATCCCATAAAAACATGGAAGACTCTTGTGGGGTCTCCTCAATTACTTGTTCATTTTATGCTTCCTTGTCTTGTTCATCATTTATTTCTTGTTGATATAGCCACAGGTTGATGACCAAGGTCATATAGTTAACCCAATGATGACATGTTTTTCTCAGAATGATTTTGTTGATGCCAAATTTATGCATATTTGGAGTGAGTTGTGGGACTTCTAGAGGTTTAGGTAGACTGTCACTCCTTATAAAGAATGGACGAAAATGTCTAGGCTTGGAGGGACCTTCCCCAATTTTTTTATTAATGTATACCACTTCGTTTGAAAACCTCTTAACCAACTTAACCACATTGTCTAGATATTTGGGTTCTTTCTTAGGAGGTTTTGTCAGTAATAAAGGCTTCTTTCCAACTGATTTAGTTTCCTCATATGAGGGGTGACTATTGTAAGAGAACAATTCCTTTTCAAGAGCTTTAGATTCTTCAAAGTTCTAAGATAAGGTAACCTCAATGACTCGTTTAACAAACATGCCTATAGAAGGAATCAATGCCGAAGTATAATATTCAATATCCAAGGATTTCAGGGGAGCAATTTCAATAGTAAATTTATTTAAGAATGTGGTGAAGCGTTGATTAAAATCTTTCACTTTCTCTTTCTTTTCCATTTTTATGGCTCCTAATTCTTTGTATAAATCCGCACGAGTTTTCTCTTCCCCAAATTATCCAATGAAGGATTTTTCAAAGTCATCCCAGTTGGTTATAGAGCTAGGAGTGAGGTTAAAATACGATGTGGATGCTTTGTTTTCAAAGGTATAAGAAAAAAGTCTACAAACCACGTCTTCATAATGAACGACGATGAGACAGGTGGCTAGAAAGAAATCATTTATATGATCTTCTGGTGAGATGGATTTGTCCAGATCCCATTTTAGGAGAAGTCTCTCTGGATGTTTGGGTAATTCATGTATAGGTTCCGCTAAGTTTAGAGAACCTTGGGACATCCATGGTGGAATCACATGTCTTCTATTCTGATTTTTACCCATGTTATCATCTGAATGTTCATCATCAAAATTATTTTCCGACCTAGGAGGAGTAGGACCAAGAGGTGAGGGGGGAATTTGACTCAAGGGTATAGGTAATTCCTGTAGAGTAGTTTCAATCAAATATGCTACAAAGTCAACAAGAATGTTGGCCCAATTTTAGGGTCATCTTATGCAAGTAGCTCTCCTCCTGGGGAGTTATGAGGCTATTGGTAGTTGACCAAGTAATTTGGAATACGTGCAAGTAATACGATGAGTTTCAAAAAAATATTCATTAGGTAAAGGATACCAAGATTCTAGCTGATTTTTAGGACTGCCAGTAACACTCTCAAAAGTAGGATTTGAACCTTCAAAGGTAACATCCTGTTCAGAATGGATATGAGGGAAACGTTGTTGAACAAAAATATCTTCATAGGATTGACCAATCATTTTTCATGAGTTTAAGTGAGCCATAAAAAATAACACCCTCCTTCTAGTGCCAATTCTATTGATGGGGCAGAAATTTCCTTCAGCAGCAAGGGGTACTCCCCAATATGGACTCATAATTAGACTATGCATCATTTGGTTTAGGAGACCCATTCGTATTTTGGCCTGTATTCCATTACTAGTTATGAGGGGGATGGTTGGATGGTTTGTGAATGCATATGTAGATAAAGACTATCTAAATGTAGAAATGAAATCTGATTTATCCTATTATATCCTATCCTACCAAGGAGAAAATTATTGTGACCAAATGTGTAGCTAAAATGAAACTAAATCTACAAATAGCATCACTCAGATAGTTTCTATGAAGAAGTAAAGTTAGACAACATATTCACACAAATACATAACCAGAATAGTCTAGATAATATTATCACATGCATTAACAATGAAATAAAAATAAGAAAGAATAACAAAGTTGCAATAATGATATCAATTGCGTAAGAGAATTATATAGGAAAAACATATTATTACAGTGTATGTAAGCAATAGACAATCTGCTGAAAATAGTTCACAACAAACAAAAATTTACATAAGTTCTTCTCTCTGTCAAAACTGGCCCTAAGGGCTTCTCAATATTAATTAACATAGTATTTTCTCCAAAAATAGTTTCATGAGTGTATACAATGATTGAAGATCCCCTTCAAAATGGGCCTCTCACTTCATTTATAGATATCCTAGAAAACCATTGAAAAGTCTTCTTGAATTCCTAAAGAAGTAATTACAAAACCTTTCAGCTTTCCTCACTAGCTATCTGACACGTGTAAGAATGAGGATGAAATTGAAAACAGTTAGAAACCGAAAAAATATAATACAACTAACAACAAATTTGAATTTTCTATTTTGTCTTATTCATGTGCCCTTACCTCATTCATGTGCCCTTTCCTTTGATGTAAGTTGTCCACACCTTGAATTGGCTGAAGAGTGATATGATCATGCGATACAAAATTTCTTCAAGATATGCTTCATGGGAGGTCATGTTGTCACTGAGAGTCCTCATGTCTTTCACCAAGGTGAACATAGATGCCTGGATCATAGTGTGGAACTTGGCGGGCTGAACAAGGTGTTGCTTCATTATCTCAATTTTCTCCTTTGTAGCAACCTCAGTTACCTCCCCTCTATGATTTTTGATTTGTTGGATCTCCTTGAGTAGTTGTTCCATAGTGTTGGTTTTTTCAAGCTCTTTTGTACGAGGAAGGTGACACATTTGTGTCAAATCTTGCACTGCTTTATAGAGTTGTCTACAAATAACAAGTGAGCTGGCTATTTCCTTTTCTTCCCTTTTTCGTGCTTCTTGACACCGATCAAGTTATGCATAATCAATATTTATTTCTATCTTCAAGGGGAGGGGAAGCTCGACTGGAGCGTCGGGATTCTCGATGATCCACCTATCTATGCTATCTAACCCTATCAGATGGTTCCCAACGAGGTGTTCTTGGATTGTACACGATTATGTTGTTCCATTATGTTAGATTCCAACTACTGGAAGACGTGTAGGTGGGAGTACATATCTTTGATGGCTTCCTCCAGCTTTGTTCTAAAATTTTTTGTGCATGCTTTGAATTCTTGCAAGATAACTTCGTATATCCTCACTTGTTAGAGTTGTTCTTCTAGTTCCTTGATCATGACATATTTCTTTTGGTTTTGATGATACAATTTCTTAAGGTTCTACTTTGTGGCTGTAGTAAAGGTGGTCCCCGTGGATGCTATGGAGAGTGGATCTTGGCCAACATCCTCCATTACAGTGTTCTTTGTGACAACGGATAATCGGTTTTCCCTAGTGAAAGAGAAATTTATGACTTGTTGTTGCACAATGTAGGTAGTGACTTTGTCATACCTGGAAATTTTCAAGTTCGACACTTTGCTCATTTTATATGGAGTGCGAAGTCCTAATTCCATCCCACTAAATTGGGACTGATTTCTATGGGCTTTCGTTGATGACTCTAGAAGATCAATGTCCATTAGTGAGGATTCATTGTTCATATCCTCTTCATCTATTTTTCCCTTCTCTTCCTCAACTGCTTTGGATGCAACTTCATTTATCACTCTTTGTCTTTTCATTGTCACCTCTGCAACTTCCTTCTCGACTACAACTTTTATTGATTATCTTTCTTCTTTTGTTGTTTTCTCGACCATTTCCTTTTCTTCTTCTTCTACTGCTTCCGTTGTTGCTACATCAACTTTTTCCTTAGCTCTGGCCTCATCATTTTTTCTCCTTTTCTCAACAGTGTCCTCCTTCTTTTTATAAACTCTTTCCTTCTTTCTTCTCTTCTTATATGTTGTTGTTTCTACCTCTTTGATTGATCTAGAGTGTGTGGATTTCATTGCAGTATATGTTTTCATTGTTGCATGTTCTTCTTCTTTCTTCTGTGCTTCTTCATAGGTTATATCCTCATCGAAAATCCTCCCTATGGGATTGCCCTATATTTTGGAAATGACTTCATCATAATTTTATGCCCCACAATGCACTTCTTCTTCATCCCAAATAACCTAAGTGTACTCCCAAGTATGCTTGAGATAGATACAGTACTCCTTAAATACCTTCTTGGGATCATGCCTTTAGAATCTGTCTTCTCCAAAATGATATGAAAGTAATGCATCCACTTCATCTTGGGCCTGATTGGTGTTTTTGAATGAGTATGAGTCGATCCATAATGGGAGAGAGGTCTAGATAGCCTTCTTGTCACGATAGAGATCTACCCCGACTCGGTGGATCACAGTATGATAGGAAACCTCTTAAAGCACCAATTCGGCGGGGACAAATCTTGGGACTATATGGGGAGATTTAGTAGTTCCATATATCCCGATGTCAGTCCCATGTTCCATTAGGGACAAATCCCCAATATTTTTTATTATTTCTAATCTTTATCCTTCATGCATGGGATTGGTGCGTAGAAAATAAATTCATACAAATATGCAAAGAAATGATCAAATATCTTATGATATTTCGTCATGTACTTGTTCTCAAAGAACACCTTCCAATAAATGTGTATGGGTGGGTATGTCATTTACCATGCCCAAACCATCTTAGGATATTGATGTGACACACACATAATATCCAATAGATATGATGACATGTGAAAAATTGGAAATGTCTCAGGCTCAATATCCTTAAAAACTATGATAGATGTTGGGGTCTAAATATGTCTTAAAAACAACCTTAGTTTAACATTAATTTATCAACCCGGAGATTCGTCTTTTATCTCAATAATATCGGCAAAGTCTATGCAGATAGCTTACAGAGGTTAAAATCGTGCAGTTAAAGAAAAGCTGTGTTTATCAACAATCAAGTTCCTCAAATGTTCACTTCAAGATTATGAGACTTAATGGAATTGAGATCTAATTGCTAACATGCTGGGAAATGGAAAGAAACTAATTAATCTATTGAATTCAATTAACTAAAAGCAGTAATCAAATCTGAGTAAAGACTTGCAGAACTAACTATCAACTATGAATTGAATTACTGGAAAGGAAATAGTGAATTACTATATATGTGAAAAGAAACAACAATTATAATCTAATTGAAAAGGACAACAATGTAACTCTACTGAAATATTGAAAGGAACAACAAATGTAATCTATTTGAAAGGAACAGCAAATGTAACTTTAACTGGAAAGGAAAAACAAATGTAACTTTAAGTAAAGGAACAACGCAGATGAAAATGTGAGGAACTATCAAGAAGTAAACTACAGTAATGAGAATTGGAACAACAATCATTAATACTTGAAGTAATTGTCTATATATTTCACACAAACAACATGAAATCATTAACACGCTTATGCATTTGTCTTATTTACTATAAAAGAGATTTGAATCACAAAACAGAAAGTAACTTGATACAAGTACAGATTTGAGATAGTGACTCCTTTAGACTAGGCCCTTGGTCCTTAGAAGCACTGCTACAAGAAACTCAGTATAGAGAAATGGTGAAAACGATCAAATATTTTATTAACTTCATAGCTGGCACATCATTCACAAAACGGCTTGTGCAGAGTAACTCTGAGTCTGAATGCTTGAACGTAATTCTTTGAATATCTTTTCGGATCTATTATCCTCTATATATACAATAATCTTAGTAAATCAAGCCATCCTGAGGATCGAAAGATCCCCAAGATTGCTTTACTTATTATAAAGTTACAATATAGAAAATCGAAGAATCTTTAAAACTGCTTTTACGCCAAAATTCTTTAACCTCCAATGGCTCACGCATCTTCAAGATATCCTTTGCTATTTCAGTTTTGACAATATTTAACCAATCCTGTAACAAAATCAAACAATTCCAACCAATTTTAGAATATTATTCAATATAGTTTCAATAATGACGATAGGAGACATATTAACTGTTTCATATCTTATTTATTCCTAATTAATTGAAAATTCAATCAAGATTACATCATGAACTGTAGAAATAAAGGAGATATTCGTACATTTTCCACAACCCAACAATAGATTCTGTCAAACATGCTAATAGTATCTCATCCTAGTAGAATGTTGATCTTTCATCAACGCAATAGTGGATCAAGGGAATCAAGGATATAATAAAAGTAGAATCATTTCACTCCCTATACAGTCTTCATAGCATCACCACCATATATTGGTATCCAATTCTTAGTGCAATGGTTGGATACTTGCCAGATAACATGAGCTTGAAATATTTGTCTGGATTGTGCTAGATCTTGAACATGTTTTTTGTTTTGTGCTTGAACCCACTGAGGAGTTATTCATCCAAATTTTAGGTTCCCTTTTCCAAGTGATATTATTTTTCTTGAAAAAATTCCTGGAATGATGCTATGTGCTCCCCCCTAGCGTTGAGTACATATATGTTTTCCATGTACACATGCTTGAGAATCCACACAATTGCCTCTACACAAGGGAGAACTGCAACATGAGACACCACCTTCTGTAGTCCTAATATTTGAATGTTCTTGAATATTTGGAGTTTGTCTTGGTTGTCAACTTCCACTAGGAATGCCTATCTTTTGAAAATTTGAAAGACCTCACCCCATTTGAATGAGTCTCCTCCTTTCTCTAGGAGTCTTGTTGTGTCATCGCACACTGCCCCTAGGGTATCTGATTCTTTGTCTTGTTTTCTTTCATTTACAAAAGCCTATGTGACATGTTTATTGCTTGTTATCTTCTTTCGTGTGGACATTTATGAATCTGAATCATACAATTATAATTAGCGCATAAAACCAATAACAAAGGTGATGAAAATTTAAACATGAAAAATCAATCCTTGTAAGAATATAAGAAATGAGCATTTGAGTAGTGAATGAACATTTAAAAGAAGATATGCCTATGTAAATATTTATCAAGTACCTAAAAAATCACTTATGTCAATGTTGGGAGGGAGGTCATCATCTAAGGATGATAGGATGATCAGATATATTATGAAGGTTTGAGGGAGTTGGGATTGGTTTTGGTGAGAAATCGGGTGAATCAATGCCAAAAATGTCAATTTCCCTGGTGGTATATCGGAGGGGTTGGTGATAACTCCATCAGTTTATATTGGATAATTTCATACAAAGGTCGTCGGTGCATGAAACTTCATATCAAAGAAGTCATGGAAAGATCATCGGTCTGTACAAGAGAAATTTGTAGGAACTCCACCGATAAGGTTGGAGGAGTTTGTAAAAAGTCCTTTTGTTATGTCAAGATAGTTCTTTTCAAGTCCTCTAGTGCACCACCAGAGGTGATGTATTTAAGTGTTTTGACGTGGTCGGTGAGGTTCTTTCTAACTCTTTCATTGAATATTAGAGGAGTTTCCTTTAAGTTCATCGACGGTCGGAGTCATTGTTATTAACTATTTCGGTATTGAAACAATAACACCATAGAGATTCTTGTTAAGCCTCCTGATGAATACCTATGAAGTTCACACAAATTCCTCCAGTACACCACCAGAGGGGATCCTATTAACTTCGTTGATATAGAAAGATGCACCCAAAATTTAACTAAGTCTTGAAATGGGTTTTTTCGTTGAGTAAAGGGAATTAGGGATTGAGTGTTGGGGACCTAGGCGACTTGTGCAAGGATTTGAGCTCAATTAAAACATGGATAGAGTTTGGGCATGACAACGACTAGTTTTAGGCAATAAATCTTGCTAAGATTGAGGGTCAAATCGATGCTCAAGTTCCAGCATCAAAACAACGATCAAATAGCTTGGGAACAATGAATCATGGCATACTTGTTTCACATACAAACTTGGGGTTTTGACCTAAGTTATATTGATAGAGTGATGTTCAAGGAGAGATAAAATTGTTGGGGAAAATCCAAGGTGAAAGAAATGGTGATGTTTTTCAGAGGGTGAAAAACAAAGGGATTGCCAAGGTTTATGGTGCGAAGGATCCAAAGTGGGACATGGCTATGGCAGGAGATACAAACTAGAAAAAGGCGATGTAGAGGAGTTGGTCAAAAGAATCGATGGCCTTGGTCATTATAAACAATCCCTAACTCTAATCCTTAAAAATATGTATACATATGAAAATATCGAGAAGGGTTTTAGGGCCTACCTGGATGAGGATGATATGTGGACAACTACGGTGATGAAATATTTCACAAAAGAAACAACTTGAGTTTGGTCACTCGACGTTGTTTTTGTCTTATACACTAAGAAAATGATACAAAGATGAAGCAAGGGTGATCTTTTTATAGGCATGGCACGTGATTCGAGGTAATTGGGGGGTATTAAATTATTTACCAGAGACAATGGTAAAAAGAGATCTGGTGTACATTGAAGATGTTGGTTGAAATACCTTCGGTATGTACTGGAGGTGTTAACGGAAAGTCTATCGATTCCATTGTTTTTGTTTTGGAGAGGTTTACATGAAGTGTGCCAGTCAAACACTTGATGTATCAAGGAAGTTTTGGGGAACTCCTCTGGTTAATTCAAATGAGTTAGTATTGTCTTTTCTGGTTATAAATTGTGTGTTTTAGAAGAATCCAGGGAAAGTCCTCCAATGTACCAGAGAACTTCAAGGGAACTGCTCTGATGTATCAAAGGACTGATCTGGAACTCCTACGGTATGTACCAAAGGAGTTAAGATGAACTTATCTAATAACCAAGAAAAATGATTATCAAAGTGTTAAGCCCTAAATAGTGGCACATTACCTCCTAATTGGGGCATATTACATTAGTATTGTTATTTTATTTATGTTGGCTTGGGTCCATTAGTTATAATTGTACCTCCTAGTCTCTTATATATACCAAGGAGACCTTTTCATTTGGAATCATCTTGTATTTGTAAATTTATGTGGTGTATAAGGAGTTTGCCCCCTTGAAGAGGCTTATTATCTAAAATTATCTCTTTATCAAGGCATTGAGTACTTATTCAAAGGTTTTTTATGCTATTTTGATATTTTCTTCTTAACATTTGGTATCAGAGCACAAGGTCTTGGGGTTTCGCTGCTACATCTGAGACACCTTGTAATTTTCACTATAACTTTTTTCTATGATGTTTCAGAAGTATCTACTTGGAGGATATTTATCAGATGGATCAAAGTACTTTGGGTTCAAATTTCATCTCCCGAGGCCTTATACTTTCGGAGATATAGCTTGTGTAAGAGAGGGTTCTAGAATCATCATGAATTTAGTCATCGCAGAATATTCGCCTTAAAACATTTTCTGTGACGTTTCAGACCCTGAAACTTGGATGATATTACAGAAATTATTAATTTATATTTGATAAAAATTTCATCTTTTGGGTCATTATACTTTTGTCTATACACCCTGTGTAAGATAGGGTAGTTGACTATTCATATTAACTAGTCTCAAACAGGTGTTACAAGTAAAACAAAGATATCTTATTCAATGAGTATCCAAATTAAGTGAGATCAATTGCATTGGATAGTGGACAGTCTGTAGTATTTATGGTGCAAGTTTCATAATCAAATATCATATATTGTGTGCTTAGAACTCTTTACAAGTACACTCTCCTAGAAGGGAAAAAAATTAGTAAGGTGTGGGGAATTTATCATAACTTCCATTTGGCACATCCAATCTTTATCAGACCTATAGAATTGCAGAGAAGACATATCAGAAAACTAGAGAAAAAAAATTCAAACCCAGAAGGGCTGAAATTTTGGAGATACAATAGAAGAAACATCATCTAGCAGAACAACCTCGAAATCAAGGTTTAAAAGTGATACTTGGCCAACATGCCAACACAAAAGGGAACTTATACACCAAATAATCCTTCAGACAGTTCTACTTGGACTCTTGATGAATGTGAAGAAATGAACAAGGACATAAATGATTTACAAAAGAAGACAATAACAAGAGATGAACTACAAGGGATGATGGATTCAACTGAATCTAAGTTGGAGGCAATAATGGATACTAAGATGGATGGTTTAAAAATGAAGATCATGGAAGGATTGAAATATTTCCTAATAGAGAGGCCACTGGAAAGTGAAAATGTATCCCATGAAATTCATGATGAGGACACAAGGAAGATGAATCAAGACTGGAGGAACTCCAACTTTGGGTTGAATACCAACCACTTTCCTAAGATCGGTATGAATAAGTTTGATGGCAAGGATCCAATCACATGGATACTTTAGATGAATCAGTTATTTGATCTACATGATGTGCCACACACACAAAAGTTACGGATTGATACTTTATATTTAGAACCCAATCAATTTATGTGGTATCAATGAGTTTGTTCTCACAAATCACTTTTCACTTGGACAATTTTCATGGAAGAAATGATAGCACACAATGAGGATACAAGGAGAAATACCTTCTTTATCCATTTGATAAATCTCAAGAAAAAGGGTTCAGTTGTGGAGCACATTGATAACTTCCAAATATTTAATATAAAGGTAATGGATATTCCATATGAGAACTTGATTGATGTATTCGTAGGAACTTTAAAGGATAACATTCAAAATTAGGTTCACCTTTGGGAACCCAAATCATTGGAGAATGCATTCAGGGTGTCAAGAAATGTTGAAAGTAAAAATATGGCTATGGCTACTAGAAGGACCACTCCTAACATATATTGAGAGAATAATGCTCCTTCTTCTAAAACACCTCAACCTACAAGGTTGAAACCTCAACAATTGGAGGAAAGAAAAGAAAAAGGTTTATGCTTTAATTGTGACAACAAGTACTGTAAGGGACATAAGTGTGGTGAGAAGAAATTATTCTACATATATTGTGAAGAGGAAGAAGAAAAAGAACCATCTCAAGATGAAAATGTAGAAGATATTTATTTTGAAGAGTTGACTCCCATGATATCATGTAATGCATTGGCTGGAATTAGCACTCCTCAAACCATCAAGATCGAAGGATATATAAAAAAGAAAAAGGTAATAGTCCTAATTGATTCTGGTAGTACTCATAATTTCATTCACTATAAATTATCCAAAGCTCTCAATTGCTTTATATATCGAACACCATAGTTTCAAGTAATGATTCCAAATGGAGGAACTATCAATTACTCAAGAAAATTCCATAAGATCGATCTTACTATGGGGGAATATTTAATGAATAGTCCAATTATTTCTATATCCATGGGTAGTGATGATGTCGTACTAGGAGTCCAATAGTTACAATCATTAGGAACAATGGCTTTTAATTTTCAAGAACTTTTCATGAAATTTTCATTGGAAGGAAAGGAAATTAAGTTAAGAGGTATCATAGGGAAACCCAATAAGGTGATAAGCTCTAATGGAATGACAAAATTATTGAAAAAGGGGCATCATGGTGTAATTTTACAACTATGCTCACTAGATGTTCAAACATATAAGCCATATATTCCCCTAAATCTCCAAGGGAGCATTGATAAGCATTCCAAATTATTTGAAGATATTCCCAGAGGTCTTCCACCCACTCAAAAATCATGATCATGGTATTCACCTAATTCCTAGGAGTGTTCCTCCTAACATCAAGCCTTACAGATACCCTTATGCCCAGAAGAGTGAAATTGAGCATATGGTTGAAGAACTATTAGAGGATGACATTATTAGACCTAGCCAAAGTTCTTACTCTTTACCGATGGTAATGGTACTCAAGAAAGAGGGATCATGGTGTATGTGTCTAGATTATAGAGAGCTCAACAAGATCACTATTAAAGATAAGTTTCCCATTCCCATCATTGATGAATTGTTAGATGAACTACATGGAGAAATATACTTCACAAAGTTGGATCTCCATTCAGGGTGTCATCAGATTAGAATGAAGAAAGCATATATCCCCAAAAAAACATTCCAAACTCATGAAGGACATTGTGAATTTTTGGTCATGCCTTTTGGCCTTACGAATGCACCTTCCACATTCCAAGGTTTGATGAATTCCATTTTCAATCCCTTCCTTCAAAAATTTGTGTTAGTATTTTTTGATGATATTCTAATCTATAGAATGTCTTGGGAGGATCATGTTCGTCATGTTGACAAGGTGCTACAACTACTAAAGGAGCAACAAATATTTTCCAAACCATCCAAATGTTTCTTTGGGTCGAAGGAGGTAAATTATTTGGGTCATATTGTATCTCATGAAGGTGTCAAGGTAGACCCTAACAAGATTAAAGCCATGATGGACTGGACAATTCCCAAAACATTGAAGAATCTTAGAGGATTTGTGGGTTTGACAGGTTACTACCACAAGTTTGTTCGAAACTATGGAAGAATAGAAACACCTTTAACGACATTAACTAAGAAGGATGCATTTTCATGGACTCCATAGGAAACTCAAGATTTTGAACAAATTGAATAGGCGATGTGAAAAGCTCATATCTTGACCACACCAAACTTCACAAAAACCTTTATTGTGGAATGTGATGCCTTGGGAAATGGAATTGGTGTTGTTCTAATGTAAGAAGGAATGCCCCTTTCTTTTGAAAGTCAACCACTCAAGGGAGAGGACTTACACAAACCCATTTATGAGAAGGAAATGATGCCAATACTACATGCATTGAAGCAATGGTTCCCTTACCTAATAGGTAGGCATTTCAAGGTCAAAACATATCATGATAGTCTTAAACACTTCTTGGAAAAAAGACTGTGTTCAGAAGAAAAACAAAAAATGGTGACCAAGATGTTGGTTTATGATTTTGAAATCATCTACAAAAAAGGGAAGAAAAATTTTGTGGTAGATGCACTCTCAAGAAAGGAAAAAGATGTTGAGGCCTTTCTCTGTGCTATCTCGATCATGCAACCCGATTGGATAATAGAAGCGATGGATGAATGGAAGAATGATGAAAACGTGTGGATTCTTATTCAAAGGTTGCAGCAGCATTCCAGTGCATCATATACATTTACATTGAAAAATGATTCACTATGGTACAAAGATAAATTATGTTTATGTAATAACTCCCAAATCAAATAAAAAGTACTCTTGGAATTGCACACCTCTCTGGTAGGAGGGCACTCAGGATTTTTGAAAACCGACCATAGTGTCAAGAAGGAATTTTTTTTGGATGGACTTAAAACTGATGTTCAAAGGTTTGTGGTAGAACGTTTGGTTTTCCAATAAAATAAGGTGGAAACAATTAATACCCCAGGTATTTTACAACCATTAGCCGTCCCAAGTTAGCGTTGGGAGAAGGTTTCCATGGATTTCATCATAGGGTTAACGAAGTCTAAAGGAAAGAGTGTCATCATGGTGATTGTTGATAGACTGACCAAGTACACACACTTTTCTACACTCTCTCATCCTTTCAAAGCCAATACAGTTGCCACCGCATTCATGGAGACAGTTCAAAAGCTACATGGAAGCCCAAAGATTATTGTAAGCGACAGAGATCCCATATTCACTAGACATTTTTGGACATAATTATTTTATTGTTTGGGTACACAATTGGCTCATAGCTCATCTTATCGTCCTCAATATGATAGACAAACTGAGATAGTGAACAAATGTTTGGAAGGATACCTTCGTTGCTTTGTCTCTAATAAACAANGGAAGGATACCTTCGTTGCTTTGTCTCTGATAAAAAAATACAATGGTTCAAGTGGTTACCCTTGGCAGAATGGTGGTATAACACTTCCTTTCATACTGCAACAAAAATGACACCATTTATGGAACTCTATGGATATCACCCGCCTTCCATCACTTCTTCTCTAAAATAAAAATATAAGGTTCAAGCAGTGGAATATCACATCGAGCATCAACAACAATTTTTCCAACTCTTAAAGGACAAACTGACCTTGACACAAAATCACATGAAACAACAAGCAGATCAACATCGTAGTGAAAGAAGTTTTGAAGTAAGGGATTGGGTATTTTCAAGACTACAACCATACAAACAGATGTCCCTCAAGCAAGCTAAGAAGGATAATAAATTATCACCAAAGTAATATGGCCCTTATAAGGTGTTTCAAAATATTGGTACTGTGGCATACAAATTGGAGTTTCCTGCATCTTCGCGAGTACACCTAGTTTACCGTGTTTCATACTTAAAGAAGGTTGTAGGTGACAAGATCCCAGTTCAAACTATATTTCCAGAACTTGAAGAGGAAGGAAAAATCATATTGGAGCCTAAATCTATCACTACCACAAGAATTCACCAACTGAAGAATATATCCATTTCAGAGTATCTCATTAAGTGGAGGAAACTACCTACTGAATATTCCACTTGGGAAGATGAGTATTTTATACAGAAGCATCCAAAATTACTCAAGTATTGCAGAAAACACTTTTTTGAAGGGGAGTGGCATGTTAAGCCCTAAATAGTGGCGCATTACCCCTTAATTGGGGCATATTACATTAGTATTGTTATTTTATTTATGTTGGCTTGGGTCCATTAGTTGTAATTGTACCTCCTAGTCTCCTATATATACCAATGAGACCTTTTCATTTGGAATCATCTTGAATTTTTAAATTTATGTGGTGTATAAGGAGGTTGCCCCCTTGAAGAGGATTATTATCTAAAATTCTCTCTTTATCAAGGCATTCAGTACTTATTCTGAGGTTTTTTATACTATTTTGATATTTCGTTCTTAACACAAATATTTTTCTAAGTATTAGAAACAAAGAATTAAACCAAACCAAAAAATAAAGTGACCTGATCTTAGAGAGATAATCAAAGATCAAATTTGAGGAGATTTTTCAAGTCAAGAAGTTCTCATAGAGAGAAAGGAGGGGTCTCATTTTCTTGGAGAGAAGGATTTTACAAGTAAATATACAAGAAAAAGGGAAGGTGTTGATGCATGGCACAACAACTCAATAGCTTTTTCTGTTGGACTTGGGCCAGCTACAAACAATTTCAACAAGCTTGTGGTTTTGAAACTCATCCTCCAACTAGCCTAGGAAAAATACATCTCACAACTTCACACCTATGGGGATTCTTTGTTGGTCATATATTGAATGAAAGGGAATTTATCATTACATAATTATAAGTTGATACCATTATTCCATAATATCAAAATAATCTTACAAGTTTTTCCCCATATCACGTTTGATCATGTTTATAGGGATTGGAATAAGGAAACATACTAACTCTCTAAAGATGGACTAGAATTGGCAAGTGGCACATGGAATATTTATGAAACCATCCCGAATGGTTCCAAGAAATATCTTCATGACTCATGGCTACACCTAGATTGAGCTCTCATGATTTCTGATTTTCAGTCATTTTGATATGTTTACTTGACTTCCTAGATATGTTTCTCATACAACTTTTACACATAATTGTTTTGATAACTCATCTATTTATAGAATTTCATAGTGGGTTTTCTTAGTTGATTGAGTAATAACTCACTGGAAATACAATTTGTATAAAGACAAGATGATACTCTTTTCTACCATTTCCTTTCTTTTAATTATAATCATTCAATTGATATTTTTAATTAGCGCTAATTTTTATTTTCATATATTTATTACTACACTATAGTTTTATTGTTCTAATCTTTTTATTTCTTAATGCTATATAAAATAAAAATCTTTTTCCAAGTATTTAATCCCTCTTTCTCTTTCTCCCTTTTTCAACTTTAATCATTGTTTGTTTCATGTCCTCTCTACGACTCTTGTTAATTATAACATTGCCATCAATTACATTATTATTTTAATTTAATTTAATTTTTTACAATGACTCCTTTTTCAATGACTATCTTGTGACATTTAACCTTCAATTATACTCATAAGCACACTCTTTTATAACCATTTATCTTCTTTCCCCCCCAATGATGGGTGGAGTGTCCATTCGAAATGTTGGATGTTTCAAAACTTCTACACAATTTATTTATATAAAGTCCTACAACAATCAAAGAAGACACTTTGTTTTTTGCTCTGATATTTTCGGACAACACTACTGGACTCTTAGCCAAAGGAATACCTAGGGCATCTAATTTTGTGATTTTATTCTATCTCATAATATTTTTTAACATAAACGATTAATATTATATTAGAAAATAGGTTGTGGATCAACAAAATCAAGCAATATTACAATAATTCGAAACTTCAAACTTCCATAGAAAATTGATACCTTTTGTGTCTTTTGACCTAACTGTATCGTCGTCCTTTGCCTAATGGAGTTTATACAAAAATTCCATGTGAAAATGGCTACGTATGAAAACAACAAAAAGAGAAATTTAGATAGCATATTGTGCTAATTAAGGTGTAGAGATGTGTCCACCTGGTTCTTATTAGCATTAACCTGCTCCAAATTCATCCCATGTTGTCCTGCTTGCTCTAAATTCATTAATGTTGGAACAAACCAACGTTGTGGTGGTTGGGTAACTTCATTTGATTCCCTCGATTCAACTGACTTATCTGGAATTGGAATTGGTTGAACGCCTTGAGGGAAGTGTGGTAGATGCCTATGGAGGGAACATATATGAGTTGTGTTCCTATTAACTGCTCTCAACATGACTTCCAGTTCTTCATTTTGGCGATGCTTCTGCTCATGGAATTGATGAATTAGTTGTGTATTTGAGCTTCCAAGATCGTCAATTTCCCCTTGTTGCATATGTAACTACTCCTAGAGTCTGCCTGTCATGCAATACGAGTATCCACATGGTTCCCTACTTCTCCTCCACATTGTTACAGAGTCAATTTCGCTTCCAAATTGAATAATGGAGGCTCGCTTCCTATTTATACCGGTCATGCTAACTTATAAACAGTGCCTTGAGATTGATCGTTGAAATGTTGGCATTTACTAAGGGGGGGGGGTTGTGAATCAATATTGCTTCTTTTTTAATATTTTTAATAATAATTAATTATTGATCAACAAGAATGTCGTTTTGACTTCTAAATAGTTCCTTGAGATTGATTATTGAAATGTTGGCCAATATTGAGAGTGGGGGGTGAACCGGTATTGCTTCTTTTTGAATATTTTTAATAATAATTAATTATTGATCACAC
>SNQJ01S0083880.1:0-26213 GCA_010110895.2 Picea sitchensis
ATATGTTCGTTTTCCCGGTTTGGGTTTCCAGGTGAAAAATCTCTGTGTAATGTTTTTATTTTCCATTGTATCTTTTCTGTTCTTTTCTGAATATCAGTTTGCAGTAGATATTGTACAAGGTTAGAATTTACATATATTGCCTCAATGTGACCTACGGTCATGACCTAGGGCTCAACTCTCAAGCACGTCAGGATTTCACGTATCGGGAACTCTTGATATGATTACATCTACGGTCCACGATCTTCCCTTGATCGACGGCTACAATCAAGTTGCGATTTCGCATTTCACAACTTTGGAGGTTGGTTCACCTCTATTCTCCTCATCCCCGATTCTTGATATTTGTGAGCGTTAGATTGAAGGCTCACGACTCCCCATGATCTAACAGCTCAGATCAATTCACGATTTCAGATTTTGTGACTTTGGGAGTCTCCTTACCACCATTCTCCCAATATCCGAAATCACGATGGCGCTAGATCGACGGCCCAGATATTTCCTTGGATCAACGGTTGTGATCAAGTCAGGATTTCACCTTTCGCTCCTTTGAATCTTATGGAGTCCCTTCGACACTTAGCCGAATTCCAAATCTGTGCGCTCCTTGTAGCAGATTCTTACGCAAGACTTGGTTCTTGCGGGTGACTATGCACACCTTGAAATAGTCACTTTGCACTCATTACAAAGGGAAAGTTTTGTGCTATCTCTTCTAAACTTCGGAATCGAAATAGATCCTGTCACTCACTCCTTGTGTTCTGTGTCCACACTTTGCACTCACTCAATAGAAGAGAAACAATTGAAACTTATACTAACATTCACAGTTTCATCCATTCATAACGAAATTCATTCATTTATGAAAACATAATAACAAATAATTACAAATAGTAATAGTGCTATGAATTTGAGTCAATTCTCCTCTATCATATTCATTCAAAAGTAAATGGATACACCTAATATCAAAACAATAACTCAAAACTCAGAAAATTCCTACTAACTCACAGCAGCCTCATTTGGGCGTACAAAACCTCTATTTATCTCAAAGGATCCTTAGGGTTCCCCCGACAACATCATCTAATCGGAAAACGAAAAACAACTCTAACTGCTACCTAAGTTCAATTACATTCAAGACTTGGAGTGAAACTCCCATATCACTCGTGATCATCTACTCCCAAGTGTTTGATCTTCTTCCATTTTTCCAATCAGCTCCAAAATATTCGCAGTAACTCCCAGCGTTTGAGATTCCGAAATGATTCCTAGGCGTCGAGTTGTCCTGTCGCGCGTGCTCGTTGACGATGATCCTGCATCATACTCCCCCTGGACAAAAATTCATGGAATCCTATCCTTGAGCTCCTGCACAGAATTTCCATTCTTCTGGATATCAGCTTCATTTTCCCAACTGGCATCCTCTATTGGGTGTCCCTTCCACTTAACCAAATATTCAAGATAGGTCTTCCTCTTGGTATTCTTTCCAATTCTCTGATCAATGATATTCTTCATTTTTGGTTTTTCTTCTACAGGAATTTGTTTCTCCCACTGAATCTTATCTTGATATTTTGATCCCTATGTGTCATCTTTCCAGTAAGTATACATGTCTGAAACGTTAAATATGGGTGATATGCCCACATCATCTGGAAGCTCAATCTCATAGGTGTTTGCATCAAACTTCCTCAAGATCTTACATGGCCCTATCTTCTTCATTTTTAACTTGTTATACGTTCCCCTAGGGAACCTTTCTTTCTTGAGATGTGTCAGAACCTGATATCCTACCTCAAAATGAAGTTCTCTGCAATTTTGATCAACTGTGTGCTTGTACTCTTGGCTAGAGTTCTATAAATGTCCTCTGATCTGGATATGGAGCTTCTGCATTTCTAGAACAAAATATTCTACTCCAGCGCTTCTGATCTCACTCTGTCCCAAGCCTCTCAACTTGTATACTCCCCTGGGTTGCATTCCATACAATATCTAGAATGGGCTCTTTCCAGTGCTTCTATTTGGTGAGTCGTTGTATGCAAATTTTGCTTGTGGCAGAATCCGATCCCACTGGTTATGATGCTCAGTGACCAAACTCCTCAACAAGTTTCCAAAACTTATGTTTACCATCTCAGTCTGTCCATCTGTCCGAGGGTGATAATTTGAGATGAAGGACAGATTTGTCCCTAACTTATTCCACAGTGTTCTTAAAAAATGACCAACTAATTTTCTGTCTCTGTCCGAGACGATACTTCTGGGTAGGCCGTGAAGTCTCACAACTTCCTTGAAAAACATATTTGCAACATGTGTTGCATCACTGGTCTTCTGGCATGGGATAAAGTGTGCCATCTTTGAAAATCTATCCACCACCACAAATATGGAATCACATCCTCTTTGCATTCTTGGCAACCCTAACACAAAATCCATGCTTATCGCATCCCAAGGCCTTTCTGGTATTGTCAATGGTTGATACAATCCATTGTTCTGCAGGGATGATTTTAGGGGCTAAATTTCGCTCGTGGGATAATTTTCCAAGGTTTTTACCAAAAACAAATTCGCTATTATAAAAATGATTCACCCAAATTCTATAGGATAAAATTATTTTACTTTAAAAATCGCCAAAATTTTATACAAACTATATAAAATCCTTATAAATTTGAATATTCTTACAAAAATATAGCCAAACATTTTATAGTTTACATATGAAGGATTCGTAAGATTCGCCAAGGTTTCTACATTTTAAAATAAATTACATCCTTAAAATCATCCGTGTTGTTCTGTCTTTTTCCTTTTGCATGTTGGTAGGTTCTACATCTATTCACAAATTTCACCACTTATGTCCTCATACCTGGCCAATAGTATGAACTTCTCAACTTTGTGAATGTTTTATCATGGCCTAAATGTCTAGCCAATCCTCCATTATGCTTCTCCTTCAAAAGGTTGTCCCTCATTGAACATTTTGGTATGCATAATTGATTTCCCTTGAACAACAATCCCTCTTGAATCATATACTCTGCCCAATGGCTCCTATCTCTCAGCACAGGATTCATGCATGCTTCGTATGCCTCCTTTAAATCTACATCATCACAATACATATCCTTCAAGTGTTCAAACCCCAAAGTCTTCACCTGAAATTCCTGCAGAATCAAACATCTCATGCTTAATGCATCAGCAACTTTGTTAGCATTCCCAGCAATGTGTTTTATGACAAAAGTAAAATTCTGCATAAACTCAATCCGCTTTGCATGCTTCTGATTCAATTTTTCCTGTCTGGTTATGAATTATAAAGCTTGGTTATCACTATACAAGACAAATTCTTGTGGGACAAGGTAATGTCTCCACTTCCTCAGGGCTTGAATTATGGCATGAAACTCCTTGTCATATGTGGAGTATTTCCTCTTAGTCTCATTCAAATTTTCACTAAAATAGGCAACAGGCCCATTATCCTGGCTCAAAACTACTCCAATTGCAACTCCACTTGCATCACATCTCACTTGAAATGTCTTTTCAAAATTTCGCAAGACCAGAATTGCTCGTTCTGTTATTTTATCCTTCAGCGTATTGAATCTCCTCTCAACCTCCTCTGTCCACTTAAAATACTTGTGCTTCTTCTTCACTGTATCCATCATTGGTGCACAAATTCCACTGAAGTCTCTAATGAATTTCCTATAAAAACTTGCTAATCCATGGAAGCTTCTTACCTCAAACATGCTTCTCGGTGACGACCATTCTTTGATTGCTTTCACCTTTTCTGGATCCATCTTCAGTTCATTTTAAGAGATCACAAAACCCAAGTAAATGAGTTTTGTCTTCATAAAAGAGGACTTCTTCAGATTTATCAGCAGCTTCTCTTGATGTAGTCTTCTCATCACTAGTGCCAGGTGTCTCAAATGCTCCTCTTTAGTCTTGCTAAAGATCAGTATATCATCCAGATATGCAACTACAAACTTGCCAATGAATCTTTCAGTATTTCATTCATCATTCTCATAAAAGTGCTTGGGGTATTTGTTAAGCCAAATGGCATAGCAAACCACTCATACAAACCTTCATTTGTCTTAAAGGTTGTCTTCCATTCATCACCTTCTCTCATTCTTATCTAGTGATACCCACTTTTCAAATCTATCTTAGAATAGAAATTTTCTCCACTTAAACAGTCCATTAAATCATCCATTCTTGGCAAAGGAAATCTATACATGATGGTGATCTTGTTAATGTATCTTGAGTCTGTACACATTCTCCATCCTCCATCTTTCTTTAAACTCAACACAGTTGGCACCGCGCATGGACTCAAGCTCTCTCTGACCAACCCTTTGTCTAACAATTCCTGGACTTGGTTCTTTACCTCCTCATTCTCTCGAGGTGTCAGTTTGTATGTTGCTTTGTTTGGAAGACTTTATCCTGGTATCATATCAATATGATGGTTGATAGTTCTAATGGGTGGTAATGAGTTAGGCAGCTCATCCACCACTATGTCAGCAAAATTATCCAACAATTCCTGAATTTTTTCAGGAAAATCATCCATCGAAGTACTTGTAAGGATAACTCTAGGTTTCCTCACCACAACAAACTACATCTTCTATCCTTTCTTAAATTCTCTCAGGAGTTCCTTCCCGCTCATGAGAAGTATGCTTGTGTCGACTTCCTCTTTCGCTTTCTTCTCCTCTATTGGCAGCAACATGTGTTTCCTACCCTTCTTCTCCATGGTGTATGTATTCTTTATCCCATCATGAATGGCATTCCTATCAAACTGCCATGTTCTTCCCAACAAAATATGGCATACATCCATGGGAATTACATCACATAGAATTTCATCTCTATATCCTCCTATTTTAAATTCAACCAAGCATTGTTTAGTAACCATTACCTAGTTTCCTTTCTGCAACCATGATACTTTGTATGGATTCGGATGTGTAGTTGTCTCCAACTCCAATTTCTCCACCATCTCTGTGGATACTAAGTTGTCATTTCTCCCCTTTCAATTATCACTTTGCAGACTTTGTCCTTAGTCTTGCAAGCTGTCCTGAATAGGTTGTTTCTCTGCACTAGTTTTTCAACTTTTGCCTCTAGTTTTAAGAGAAATTTTCTCAATGTCAAAGATGTTCCATCCTTTGCTCCTTATGCTTCAACATTTCTTCTCTGTGCTTCCGAAATGTGAGCTTCACCTTCTCCTTTTTTCTTTCTCTCAGGACATTCCCAAGACTTATGTCCTACCTTTCCACAAGTGTAACATCTCACTTCTCCTCCTCTGCCTCTTCCTCTTCCTCTGGAAGAACTTCCTCCACCATCTTGTCTTCCTCGGGAAATTCCTCCTCTTTCTGAGTGACTATGTGGTTTCACAGTCTCATCTTTGGATTTTTGTGCCTTGTCACGGGAAACTCCCTTGCCTTTGTTCGATACTGGGATTTTACCTCTGTTTCATTGGTTTTGTTTTCTGGCCAACTTCTCCTCCGCCTTCAATGCAAACTGATAATCATCCTCCACTTTCCTTGCTAACATCGTGCTAATCTCATCCTGGATTTCATATCTCAGGCCATTTATATACCTAGCAACTTTTTCTTCATGCTTCTCTCTTTGTCCAGTTCTTATGTTCAGCTTGTAGAACTCCTCGATGTATTCTTTAACTGTCATACCCTTCTATCTCAGGTTCTGCAATTTCATGAACAGATTGATCTGGTATTCTTTGGGCATGAATTTTTCCTTCAATTTGGCTACCATTCTATCCCAATTCTTTATCTTATGTTTTCCCTTGCTTCTCCTGTCAACTTGCAGTTCATCCCACCATAGTGTTGCATGTCCTTTGAGTCTGGTGACAGCATGTCTCACCCTTTTCTCCTCATCTACGTCTTCATAGTCGAAATATTTATCCATGGATAGTACCCAATCCAGTAGCTCTTCAGCATCCAAATTGCCTTTGTACATTGGGACCTCTATATTGGCTCTAGCTCCCAATATGACAACTTCTCTTAGTAAGCATTCTTCGGCAACATTCTCTCTTCCAGCTTTTTCAAATTCTACTTCTTCACTCTTTGCATCATTGATGTCTCCAGCATCAGGTGCTCTTGTTTGCGTTGCCTCCATCGCCTCCAATCTTGCACGAAGTTCTCGCATCTTCTTTTCTACAACCCGATTGGCTAAAGGTTGTTCCACTCATCTCCTTGATGGAATTGTGTCGACTGTCACTCACAAACAGAGTATAGCTTCGAGTTATTTTGTCTCCTTTATCTCCTTCGCTTGAAATCTACAAACGAAAATCAGCTCTGATACCACTTGATGCAGTGCCCCTACCTCAGCAAGGTCTACTGACATGTCGATCTCTGGATCTTCTCAATATTCGAGTTGGAGAATCTCTTCGATTCCCTGCTAGAATCTTCAAGAAATTTCCACACGTCCTTTTCAAAAAACTCGGTCGTGCGAACAAGCACCAGGCGCAAGCTTCTCTCACACTACCACTGGATGTGACCATGAGCCTAACCCAAAAGGCATTTCGCGATTTCGCACATCGAGTCTTTGCATGTGAATAACCTCGATTATCCCAACCTTCGAAACCCCGAAAAGAGACTAGCGTGTACTAAAACCTCCCTTATCTTCCCTTAATGTGACCTCTGGTCATGAACTAGGGCTCAACTCTCAAGCACGTTGGGATTTTTCATATTGGGAACTCTAGATATGATTAGATCTACGGTCCACAATCTTCCCTTGATCGATGGCTATGATCAAGTCACGATTTCGCGTTTCATGACTTTAGAGATTGGTTCACCTATGTTCTCCCGATCCCCAATTATTGATATTTGCAAGCGTCAGATCGACGTCTCATGACTCCCCATGATCTAATGGCTCAGATCAATTCACGATTTCATGTTTCACGACTTTGGGAGTCTCCTTACCTCCATTCTCCCGATATCCAAAATCGTGATGGCGCTAGATTGACGGCCCAGATATTTCCTTGGATCAATGGCTGTGATCAAGTTAGGATTTCACCTTTCTCTCCTTTGACTCTTATGGAGTCCCTTTGACACTTAGCCGAATTCCAAATCTGTGCGCTCCTTGCAGCAGATTCTTACGCAAGACTTGGTTCTTGCGGTTGATTGTGCACACCTTGCAGCAGTGGCTTTGCACTCCTTTCAAAGGGAAAGTTTCGTGCTATCTCTTCTGAACTTTGGAATCGAAACAGATCTCATCACGCACCCCTTGCGTTCTATGTGCACACCTTGCACTCACTCAACAGAAGGTAAACAATTGAAACTTATTCTAACATTCACAGTTTCATCCATTCATAACGAAATTCATTCATTTATGAAAAAACAATAATAGAGAATTATAAACAGTAACAATGTTATGCATTTGAGTCAATTATCCTATGTCATATTCATTCAAAAGTAAATGGATACAACTAATATCAAAACAATAACTCAAAACTCAGAAAATTCCTACTAACTCGCAACAGCTTCATCCGGGCATACAAAACCTCTATTTATCTCACAGGGTCCTTAGGGTTCCCCTGACTACATCGTCTACTCGGAAAACGAAAAAAAACTCTAACTGCTACCTAAGTTTAGTTACATTCAAGACTCAGACTGAAACTCCCAGAGCACTCGTGATCATCTGTTCCCAAGCGTTTGATCTTCTGTTGTTTTTCCAATCATCTCCAAAAGATTCACAGTAACTCCCAACGTTTGAGATTTTGAAATTATTCCCAGGCGTCGAGTTGTCCTACCATGCGTGCTTGTTGACGATGCTCCTGCATCATGATGGAAGAACCTCCCATGGCTATCGTAGAGGATAAAAACCTGCATTCCCGATTCAAATTCCATCGGCTTCTCTCCTGTACATGGTTCCTGAACCCCAAGTCTCGCCTTCCCCTCTTGGTCGGTCCAACCTTGGTGCTCTCACTGCTTCGGACCAGGATACCTACATAATTGAAGAGGAATTCCCACTAGAGGTGAGCTATGCAAGGATTCTCCCTCTTGAAGGCCACCCTCCTCTCTCCACTACGTCGGACCACGAACCGATTTCTACCTTCCACCTCTCACCGGATAAATTGGCTCTCATTTTTTATATACGTCGAGACATGGAAGAGAAAATTCACAGGCACACCATGCTCAATAGTCTCTTAGATTTGTTGTTTGATGCTCTCTCAGGCACGCTAGAAAAAAGAAGATGCACAACCTGTGCACAGTCATACGTCTTCACTCCCACCTGGAAAAATCATGGCGACAAAGGAAATTCGAGTTCACCCACTGTCTAATTTTGTTGTGTTTTGTTTTCTGTTATTATGCATTATAATTGTCAAAATCATTGTAGGAATTCAGACTGTTCATACTTCAATACTCTCAGCCACCTATTTTGGTTTCCATCTGTTTGGCAGAACATGTGGCAATTATTTTGCTTTTGTCCAGACATCAAGACTCTCAGCCACATGTTATGGTTTTCGTTTGTTTGGAAGAAAAGGTGGCAGGTCTTGGGCTCTTGTCCAGACATGTACTATTGTGATTGAATTATAAGGTAATACAATCTTTTTATTTACAAAAAAAAAAAAAAAATTCTCCAACAGTTCCCCATTTACCTGCGTACTTCATTCAAAAAAACTATGGAAACTGTCTAGTTCCCCAAATTGTCTAGTTCCCCAAATAAGACACTAGTGAAGCAAGAGCAAGAGGTCCTTGGTGTTTGTACCCTGAAAGAACTTCAGAGAGAGGATTTCTTTAGATTGGCATTGACTTATAGAGTAATTGTGGTTATTCCAAGAATAATTCCCCTAAAAGGGACCAACACAACATGAGAAATATAGGTACAATGAAAATTGTTTCATCCATCTATTTTCATTTATGTTGAACACTATAATTTCATTCTTCTTTTTTATTTTGTAAAGAATAACTATACACTATGGCAAATGAAAATTCCTTCATCCATCTATTTTCATTTATGTTGAACACTATAATTTAATTCTTCTTTTTTATTTTGTAAAGAATAACTATACACTATGTCACAAGACAAGGTTATTAGTCCAACAATTTTTCCACTACCACTCATAAATAAGATAGATATTTCTTGTCACTCCCAAAAACAATATGCCACTCATTCATACATTGTTCACTTTATAGAATACAACAATCCACATTCACAGAAACCAAAAGTAGTCCTTCATGATTCCAACATATTATTTTGATGGTTTTAACTATTGTTTCCCATTGTGGTAGGCTTCAACTTTGTCATTACCATAGGTTAAGGATTTAAGGCTTACTACATAATTATGTAGTCATTAAATTGCATAATCATGTCGTCATTAAATTGCATAATCACGTCGTCATTAAATTAAATTGTGGAATCAACTCTCAAAAATGTTAGGCATAAAGAATTTCAATATTTTGTTAACTAGTGCAACCTTGATTTATAGTAAGTTTTTATGTGGTAACCTAGGTATACGATCTCATTGGAGGAAATGATAAAATCCAAGTATTGATTCCTTTTACATATGCAATTGAAATATTAATGTTAGGCATAAGTAATTTCAATATTTTGTGAACTAATACAACCTTAACTCACGATAAGATTTTTATGTGGTAACCTAGGTACACGATTTCAGGTGAAGAAATGATATATTTCAAATATTAAACCTTAACTCACGATAAGATTTTTATGTGGTAACCTAGGTACACGATTTCAGGTGAAGAAATGATATATTTCAAATATTAATGACTTTTACACATGTAATTGAAATTGCATTTTTTTTAAGCAAAACATTCTATTTGGACAAAATGAATAAGAATGAGAACTTGCTTATGACAAACATGGAAACCAATAATATACTTATTTAAATTTTTTTAACATTGAATTTTATTATTTATTTTGGAAACCATAAATTTTTTAGTTAACTATTTAAATAACCATAAATAACCATAAAACATGACGACATAAAAACCAACATAATTATTTAAATCTTTTTATTATAAAATTAATTAATTACTCTAAAATAATTATCTAAACCTTTTTATTATAAAATTAATTATTTATTCTAAAACAATTATCTAAACCTTTTTATTATAAAATTAATTATTTACTATAAAAACCATAAATCTTTTGACCAATTAAAAAAATAAAACGCATAACTCTTATCATATATACCATAAATCTAAAAACCATAAAATCTTTTGACCAATTACAAAAGAATAAAACGCATAACTCACTTATTATCATGTATAGGAATTAGTACCATGCTCTTACCATTATTGAGCAAGGATGCATATGGACTTCATCTACACACTAAAAAAATCTAAGGATTTTTATCTTTATGAATTTTGGATTTGAATTCAAATAAAGTCCCTTGCCATATTATAATGGTTTTGTAGCATGAAGAGTTGATAGCATTGTTGTTGCACATAGATGCAACATTTACTTTCCAACAAAATTAATAACAATATTTTTAAACAAATATTTAACATCAAATTGCATTAGCCACAATGACATATCTACTATTGTATATTTTACTATTGTATATTTTGTTAGAGTTGAAAATGAACCATTTATATATTCGTACATATTTTGAATATCATAGTATATAATAGAATTAGTAGGTTTTATTAGTCCTTTCCCTTCAAACATGGGGATTATTAGTAAACAATTATCTTCATTTTTCATGTTTTAACATAAATTTTTGGGTAATTAGTGCATTTTTTAAGTGGTATTTCATTTGCTTATCCAAGGTTTTATGTTTAACCTCTTATTTGACCTCATATCGAGGTAAGAGGCTTATCAAACATAGGGAACACATAGGGAACAGAGGGTTTGAAAATAAATAGATTGGATATAAAGCAAGCAAGGTGAATTAATGTTAAGTTTCAATTTAGCATTAATTCCCAAACATTAAATGTTTAATGTCTTTGGATGCATAAAGTCCATAACCCCCTTTGTAATGTCTAGTGGTGGCTTTGGTGTTGGTGTCTGACAGTGGCACTTAGCAGAGAACAACACTTGGAAGAGTGCTTGGAAGTCGTGTCTTTGAGCACTTGGTCACTTGCATGCCCCGTACTTGGTCACTTGCATGTCCCTTGCAAGTATTGTAAACAATAGCTTTGTTGTTTGGTATGTTGTCGTCATTTCTCACTCCCCATATTAAGCATGGAGGTTGCATTGTTTTGAAGAAGGCCTTCTAATCACTTGTGAATATATGCACAAATCTCTTCACAATGGTCTTTGTTCAACCATTTTGTAAGAATAGTGTTTGTTCGGAGGAAAACACTCCCTTTGCTTGTACTAGATTTTGGAAGTAAGGAAACAATGCTTGTACCAGATTTTGGAAGTAAGGAAACAATGTTTGGTCGAAGGAAAACACTCCCTTTCCTTTTACCAGATTTTGGAAGTAAGCCTTTCCAAAGTGAGTAGCAGTGGAATCCAAAAAAGAACCTGGGTTGAGTACTAGGTTGCGATTGGTGTTGGGTTGTGTGCAAACCCTACGTAGGCAAAGTATGGCTCCATGGTCAGATCTACGTTGCTCACTCCCCATCTTTCCAAGATTCACTGCCTTAGCCAAACATTATAACTCATACAAGTGTTCCCAGAAGAGAGATATTGAGCTCATCAATCCAAATAAATGAGTGCCATCGTTTTGTATAGGGGTTTTATAGCTAACAAAGAAAGTCTCATTCTTTCAACAAGTTGTTCAGATATGTTTTTAGATCCGGTGGCATTTTATTTCAGGTTACAACAACAAAAGGAAGTAAAGATAAAATAAATCATCTTACCTAAAACGCCTAAAATCAGTAACTCAAGTGATATTATGAATGGAGTAGAGGGAGGTCTGGCGAGAAAGTAGTATGTGATGATTAAAGATCTAGGGTTCAAATCTGGCTAGATGTTGTGACATACACCATGGATGACATTTCCAAGGAGATATTTTGCGGCCTTCAAGAATGATGACCACCTGCTTGGTAATCTCCTAAACGATTTTCTCCAACATGAAGTTGGCCAGCAATTTATGGCTCATGCGTTGGTTGCATCCCTCTTGTTGCTCATGGGATGGATCCTCGATATTTGGTTCTTGGGCCAGATCCCTTTCTCTCGTCTCGGTAGCTTGGAGCATATGCCCTTGAGCTCTTACATGATACAGGGATGGTTACACCGACCAATTTGATTGCAGATAACATCGAAGCCTCATGGAGTTACTCTTTAAGTAGAGGAGAGAGAGCTACTACAATGATGAACGGGTGTGAATATCTCCACAATGGCCTTTGTTCGACCATTCTGCAAGAACAGTTCCTGGTCGGAGGCAAACACTCCCTTGTACCATATTTTGGAAGCAAGTGTTGTCAAAGTGAGTAGCGGTGGAATCCAGAAAAGAGTCTTCATTGCAGTTGGTGTTGGGATGTACACAAACCCTGCGTAGCTTCTGCGCAAAGTGTGGATTCAAGGTCAGATCGACGTTATGCGTAGCATTGAAGTTGTGAACTCTGCTCTTGAAGGAATAATTTCCTCCTCTATAGTTGGTTCTTATACCAGGTAAAATGGGGCGGATTCTTGATAAATTACTACCTTAGATGCTATAACTGGACCTATCGCTCTTTGTCCAAGTATCCTTTCTTTCAGCTAGTAAGATAAGCCAAGAAGCCTCAGCTATTGTAGCTACTGCATCATTGGATTAATCAATGACTTAATCTACTGCATCAAACTTAGAAACGATAGGGTGGGGGGTGGGGGAAACATTAAGGAAGATTTTCCAGAGCTGGGCAGAAATATAGACTCATTTCCGGTTGTTATGAGAGATCAAGAAACAAAATAAGAGTTTATTCCAACTAGTGTCGATTACCACTCACGAGTCACCAACAACATATTTAAAATCTAGTGAAACAATGGTCGCAGACTCGCACTACCATGTTCTCCCTTCAGGATGCTACATGTCCCATGAGGAGCATGTAGGTGGTGCATGGAAGAATTATGTACCCAAATGGCTTGTCTCAACATACACTCTTTCCAATAAACAAGGTGAACTAGATCTTACAATTCTTTGATACTTGTATTAAATTTTATATTTAAAATCTCCAAAAAACTTTACCTACAAAGTGTAAACACTAAACATATTTGCAACTTCGTCTATACATTTAGTTGCAGATTGCCTAAAATAAAAAAGAAATACATTTTGTTTCTCCCTTACCAGTTATGGGAGATTGGATGACCTTGATCCAAACAAGGAATTCGACAGAAATATAGCTCCTCCAATACAATATTGCTCAACTCACAACATTAGTTGGGCAGGTGATCTCTCTTCTCAGAGGAGCTAGTTTTAGGCATGTATTTCCTTGGCATCAGAGAGAGTATTCTCATTTATGACATTCCTTAAAAAACTCGACATATTTTGATGGTGGCCGTTGTTGAGGAGATTGAGCATCTCTGTAACAAATAGGCCCGTCCACACCAAAGAAATAGGCCCACCCACACCAAAGAAATGTTGATCTACTATGTAGTCAAATTATTCAAATTTACAAACTCTAACATGAATAAGAGGTTCTGCCCTTTGCACGTTCTCGGCATATATAGGTTTTCCTGTACTTCTCATTTGTTTCCTCAACACTTCACGTCAGCATAGAAACAATGCACGCAGTCACCATTACACCGCTTATATTGACATCATATTGAGATTAAAAAATCCCCGAACAAATTTTCATAGAAATCATTTTGAAGTATTGAACGAGATAGAATGACTATAGAGGTTGCTTAATGCTTTACTAGATGAGCTATATACTAGTTGAAACAATAACCTTGTTTGGCTAACTCTCCCTTCTCAAGCTTTTAGAGTAAAAAATCACGCAATTAAAAAATTCGAAAACTCCCTTCCCATGCTTTTGTAGATGACTATTTCATTAAAAAAAATTAGGAAACAATAACCTTGTTTAGCTAACTCTCCCTTCCCACGTTTTAAGAGTTGAATCAAAAATCACCAAACATTAGACTTATTACACTAGCTCGACTTCTATACTTTCAAAGTCGAGTCAAAAGATCCACTAGCTTTCTACCTCTCCCTGACATGGACTTGTTGCTAAGCAACTCTCCTTGTTGTATTTCAAATTGATTTTGGTTTCATATATAAATGTTTTTTAAATCTTAAAACCAACAAATGTCCTCATCACAACCTAGAATTGATTTATGTAAAAAGAAAGAGTGAAAATTAGAAAAATAGTGCTATAGATTCATTCCATTTGTTAACAATATCATGAACATTTAGAATACAAAATAAGCACAACGAATACTCATCTTAAATTTAACAAGAGTGTAAAAATTGATTATCGAAGGATAATTCACCACCAAGTGGTAGGGATGCATATTCTAATGCCACCCTTGACTTATATTGACTATAAGATTCTTATTTGAATGCAAATATTCTATGTTTTGTACAAAGAGAACAATTAGCACAATGAGAGTATAGTTCAACAATAGTTAACACAAAATTAAGTAAGGAGAAAACATGATGTTACACGAAGGCATGGCTATGCAAGAATAATTGAGGAAGAGTATCTTCATAACGAAATGTAAGTTTGGAGGCAAGTGATGTAATGTCATAATTGATTTTGGTAGTAAGTTCTATGATAGTTATAAGATTATGGTTGGTACAGATATATTAGAGAAATTAGGGTTAGCATAATAGAAACATTTATATTTAACATTTAGGGTTTTAATCCATAATCCTCACTTCATGTTATATAAAAAAATATTTAATCTCAAACTATTTTAGAATTTTTTCATGTATTGAATTTCATAATATATGTTTTTTTAAAATAAAAAGTGTTTTATCTTGGAAATGAAACTAATTCTTAGAACTAGGAATGAGTATCGATTCAACAATTACATATAAATGGCAAGATGTAAAACATTAATCCCTAACCTAGATTTTCTGCTAGACAAATTACCATGTGATTTGGAATCTATTATTTTTGGATGAATTTATGTGGATTCATTTCATCAACATTAGAATACACAAATTTAAGAATCTTTGATTGTCACTGGGTGAGTCTATTTAAAGGATTATGATCATATATTTCATGAAGCTTATGAGAAATGTTTGTCATCGTTGTAAGATCAACAAAAAAATTGAGTAACTAGTAGAAGTTACCCCACACTCAATTCCAATGCAAGTGATTAATACAAAGTCATAAACTTACAAAGTGTTGCTAATGAAAATTTCCAATTCGTCAATATATTTTATTGCAAAAATAGATCCATCCATTTCCATCTACAACTCAGTAGTGAAGGAAGAAGTTCCAGATCTCAAAAATCAGATCTTATAGTTACTATCTACGAAGGATAAGGATTATCATTATTGTCAACAATGCAAGCAAGGCTATTAACAAATCAAATTCATCTAGACATAGAATCAGTGTGGTCTTCCTTTGAATCTAACTCAAGGATGCCTTAGCAAAAAAGGTCAAAGACCAAGGGTACCTAATAATTTTTTCATCCATTGAATTCACAACCACTCTACAAGGCATTGCAAACCCTCAAAAGTGCAGTTCTACAAACTATGACAACACAAATAGCACAACATTGCATCCCGTTGAAATAGCCATGATATAAGGTTTCCTCCATCCATAGCACAATCATTATTCCTAGCATAAGTGTTATCTCATATGCCTTTATCAGGTTGGTTATTAATACATTATGCAACATAATAATTGTTGACTACATGAGATAACAAGTGTACAATATAATTCAAATCACCATAACCAAGGTTAGTGTTGCAATGTCTTAGGTATAAAACCTAAAAACACAATGCATTCAATTTTAAATTTTATATTTCCCCATTACTAATCTCATGTCTACTAAAGACCAAGTGAATATGAGTTATATATCCCCCAATTACTAATCTCATGCCTAATATCACCTCAATTCCAACCAAATATATTGATTAGATTGAGGTGATATTGCTCACTAAATTAAATATGCTTAATGTAGACACAAAAACTATCATAACAAGACATAAGAATATAATTTCCTTCTAAAAAAATTTAACTATGCTTGTGCAATCTGCAAACAATAATACATCAATGACATATAAACCATAGAGTAAAGGTATTTTCCATAAAATAGATAAGAAAACCAAATCAATCCAATAAAGTAATTGTTGTTTGGGAAATTTCTAATCCAAGTCAATTAATGGATTTGATCGATGTTCTTAGAAACAAAAGGTATAAATCAGTATCCATATGTGTAGTAGAGTAGTTTCAACATGCGCCATCATAGTTATTGTTTTGATAAAACTTTAATAGCACTTGTTGTCCATGGCCATCTTTTTGCCAACAATTCAACACTTACTCTACACCAAAAACATCATTTAGACATTAGGACTACCTTAATGATAGCTTATAATGTACAATCAACAACATCTCATAGTCCCTGGAAAGGATAACATAGAAACAAATTGTAGTTGTAAATTTTATGATACTTGTAAAATACCCTTTAGGAAAAATAAAGCCTCCGTAAATTACGAAAAGGTTTTCACATGTTCTTTTCCTAGGTGGTTTTTAACCAATTGTTTTTCTAGGTGGTTTTAAGTCAATTGTTTTGGGTCAACGAATCCGTGTATAAAAATGGGTTTATTGTCATCAATGGAACCTTTTTTGGATTAGATGTAATTTTGAAATGGATGAAAATCATGGAGTGTATCCTTTTTAAAGAATAATTGTATTGTGAAATCCTACCTTAAGGGTACTTTTGGTATTGGAGAACATCTCCATCTTTTTTCTCATCAAGTTTATGTATTTTATGTTAATGCATTTGATATTTGGTATTTTTTTGGTAGTTGGTATTTTATGTTAATGTATTTGATATTTGGTATTTGCAATTGAAATATAATATTAATGTTAGGCATAAGTAATTTCAATATTTTGTGAATTAATACAATCTTAATTCACGATAATATTTTTATCTGATAACCTAAGTACACGATTTCAGATAAAGAAATGATATATTCAAATATTAATAACTTTTACAAATATAATTGAAATTGCGTTTTTTTAAAGCAAAACACTCTATTTGGACAAAATGAATAAGAATGAGAACTTACTTAGAACTATGACAAACATGGAAACCAATAATATACTTATTTAAATTTTTTTAACATTGAATTTTATTATTTATTTTGAAAACCTAAATTTTTTAGTTAACTATTTAAATAACCATGAAAGAGGACGACATAAAAACCAACATAATTATTTAAATCTTTTTATTATAGAATTAATTATTTACTCTAAAATAATTATCTAAACCTTTTTATTATAAAATTAATTATTTATTCTAAAACAATTATATGAACCTTTTTATTATAAAATTAATTATTTAATGTAAAAACCATAAATCTTTTGACCAATTAAAAAAAATAAAACGCATAACTCTTATCATGTATACCATAAATCTAAAAACCATAAAGTCTTTTGACCAATTACAAAAAAATAAAACGCATAACTCACTTATTATCATGTATAGGAATTAGTGCCATTCTCTTACCATTATTGAGCAAGGATGCATATGGACTTCATCCACACACTATAAAAATCTAAGGATTTTTATCTTTATGAATTTTGGATTTGAATTCAAATAAAGTCCCTTGCCATATTATAATGGTTTTGTAGCATGAAGAGTTGATAGCATTGTTGTTGCACATAGATGCAACATTTACTTTCCAACAAAATTAATAACAATATTTTTAAACAAATATTTAACATCAAATTGCATTAACCACAATGACAAATCTATTATTGTATATTTTGTTAGAGTTGAAAATGAACCATTTATATATTCGTACATACTATTTATATATTCGTACATACTGTAAATATCATAGTATATAATAGAATTAGTAGGTTTTATTAGTCCTTTCCCTTCGGACATGGGGATTATTAGTAAACAATTATCTACATTTTTCATGCTTTAACATAAAGTTTTGGGTAATTAGTGCATTTTTTAAGTGGTATTTCATTCGTTTATCAAAAGTTTTATGTTTAACTTCTTATTTGACCTCATATCAAGGTAAGAGGCTTATCAAACATAGGGAACGAAGGGTTTGAAACTAAATAAACTGGATATGCAGCAAGCAAGGTGAATTAATGTTAAGTTTCAACTTAGCATTATTCCCAAACATTAAATGTTTAATGTCTTTGGATGCATAAAGTCCATAACCCCCTTTGCAATGTCTAGTGGTGGCTTTGGTGTTGGTGTCTCACAATGGCACTTAGTAGAGAACGACACTTGGAAGAGTTCTTGGCAGTTGTGTCTTTGAGCACTTGGTCACTTGCATGCCCCTTACTTGGTCACTTGCATGTCCCTTGCAAGTATTGTAAACAATTTCTTGGTTGCTTGGTATGTTGTCATCATTTCTCACTCCCCATATTGAGCATGGAGGTTGCATTGTTTTGAAGAAGGCCTTCTAATCACTCACGAATATATGCACAAATCTCTGCATAATGGCCTTCGTTCGACCATTTTGTAAGAACAGTGTTTATTCAGAGGCAAACACTCCCTTTGCTTGTACCACATTTTGGAAGTAAGGAAACAATGCTTGTACCAGATTTTGGAAGTAAGGAAACAATGTCTGGTCGGAGGAAAACACTCCCTTTCCTTGTACCAGATTTTGGAAGTAAGTCTTACCAAAGTGAGTAGCGGTGGAATCAAAAAAAGAACCTGGGCTAAGTACTGGGTTGTGATTGGTGTTGGGTTGTGCACAGACCCTGCGTAGGAAAAGTATGGCTCCATGGTTGGATCTACGTTGCTCACTCCCCATCTTTCCAAGATTCACTGCCTTAGCCAAACACTATTACTCATACAAGTGTTCCCAGAAGAGGGATATTGAGCTCATCGATCCAAATAAATGAGTGCCATCATTTTGTACAGGGGTTTTGCAGCTAACAAAGAAAAACTCATTCTTTCAACAAGTTGTTCAGATATGTTTTTAGATCCGATGGCATTTTATTTCAGGTTACAACAACAAAAGGAAGTAAAGATAAAATAAATCATCTTACCTATAACGCCTTAAATTCGTAAATCAAGTGATATTATGAATGGAGGAGAGGGAGGTTAGGCGAGAAAGTAGTATGTGATGATTAAAGATCTAGGGTTCAAATCTGGCTAGATGCCATGACATACACCATGGATGACATTTCCAAGGAGATATTTTGTGGCCTTCGAGGATGATGGCCATCTGCTCGGTAATCTCCTAAACGATTTTCTCCAACATGAAGTTGGCCAACAATTTATGGCTCATGCATTGGTTGCATCCCTCTTGTTGCTCATGGGATGGATCCTCGATATTTGGTTCTTGGGCCAGATCCCTTTCTCTTGTCTCGGTAGCTTGGAGCATATGCCCTTGAGCTCTTACATGATACAGGGACGATTACCTCGACCAATTTGACTGCAGATAACATCGAAGCCTCATGGATTTACTCCTTAAGTAGAGGAGAGAGAGCTACTACAACGATGAACGTGTGCGAATATCTCCACAATGGCCTTTGTTTGACCATTCTGCAAGAACAGTTCCTGGTCGGAGGCAAACACTCCCTTGTATCATATTTTGGAAGCAAGTGTTGTCAAAGTGAGTAGCAGTGGAATCCAGAAAAGAGTCTTCGTTGCAGTTGGTGTTGGGATGTACACAAACCCTGCGTAGCTTCTACGCAAAGTGTGGCTTCACGGTCGGATCGACATTATGCATAGCATTGAAGTTGTGAAATCTACTCCCAAAGGAAGAATTTCCTCCTCTATAGTTGGTTCTTATACCAGGTAAAATGGGGCGGATTCTTGGTAAATTACTACCTTAGATGTTATAACTGGACCTATCACTCTTTGTCTAGGTATCCTTCCTTTCAGCCAGTAAGATAAGCCAAGAAGCCACAGCTATTGCAGCTACTGCATCATTAGCTTAATCAATGACTTAATAGTCGAAAAATCACCAAACATTAGACTTATTACGCTGGCTCGACTTCTATACTTTCAGAGTCGAGTCAAAGGATCTACTAGCTTTCTACCTCTCCCTGACATGGACTTGTTGCTAAGCAACTCTCCTTGTTGTATTTCAAATTGATTTTGGTTTCATATACAAATGATTTTTTAAACCTTAAAACCAACAAATGTCCTCATCACAACCTAGAATTGATTTATGCAAAAAGAAAGAGTGAAAATTAGAAAAATAGTGTTATAGATTCATTCCATTTGTTAACAAGATCACGAACATTTAGAATACAAAATAATCACAACGAATACTCATCTTAAATTTAACAAGAGTGTAAAAAATGATTATCAAAGGATAATTCACCACCAAGTGGTAGGGATGCATATTCTAATTCCACCCTTGACTTATATTGACCATAAGATTCTTATTTGAATGCAAATATTCTATGTTTTGTACAAAGAGAACAATTAGCACAATGAGAGTATAGTTATCAACAATAGTTAACACAAAATTAAGTAAGGAGAGAACATGATGTTACACGAAGGCATGGCTATGCAAGAATAATTGAGGAAGAGTATCTTCATAATGAAATGTAAGTTTGGAGGCAAGTGATGTAATGTCATAATTGATTTTGGTAGTAAGTTCATAATTGATTATGATAGTTATAAGATTATGGTTGGTATAGATATACTAGAGAAATTAGGGTTAGCATAATAGAAACACTTATACTTAACTTAACATTTAGGGTTTTAATCCATAATCCTCACTTCATGCTACATAAAAAAAAATATTTCATCTCAAACTATTATAGAATTTCTTCATGTATTGAATTTCATCATACATGTTTTTTTAAAGAAAAAGTGTTTTATCTTGGAAATGAAACTAATTCTTAGAACTAGGAATGAGTATCAATTCAACAATTGCATATGAATGACAAGATGTAAAACATGAATCCCTAACTTAGAATTTTTGCTAGACAAATTACCATGTGATATGGAATCTATTGTTTTTGGATGAATTTATGTGGATTCGTTTCATCAACATTAGAATACACAAATTTAAGAAGCTTTGATTGTCACTGGGTGAGTCTATTTAAAGGATTATGATCATATATTTCATGAAGCATATGAGAAATGTTTGTCATCGTTGTAAGATCAAAAAAAAAATTGAGTAACTAGTAGAAGTTACTCCACACTCAATTCCAATGCAAGTGATTAATATAAAGTCATAAACTTACAAAGTGTTGCTAATGAAAATTTACAATTCGTCAATATATTTCATTGCAAAAATGGATCCATCCATTTCCATCTACAACTCAGTAGTGAAGGAAGAAGTTCCAGATCTCAAAAATCGGATCTTATAGTTACTATCTACAAAGGATAAGGATTATCATTATTGTCAACAATGCAAGCAAGGCCATTAACAAATCAAATTCATCTAGACATAGAATCAGTGTGGTCTTCCTTTGAATCTAACTCAAGGATTCCTTAGCAAAAAAGGTCAAAGACCAAGGGTACCTAATAATTTTTTCATCCATTGAATTCACAACCACTCTACAAGGCATTGCAAACCCTCAAAAGTGCAGTTCTACAAACTATGACAACACAAATAGCACAACATCGCATGCCACTGAAATAGCCATGATATAAGGTTTCCTCCATCCATAGCGCATATTGATGAATTTTTATTGAGCATATTGTAGTGGTAGTGTCTACTAGAAAGTCAAAGATGCCACATTTTTTTCTTGTGGAAGCCTCACTCTACTTACATTGAAGAATATGGTAGATGGCACCTTTGCATCAATTTCCACTCCCTTAACAGGATTAAGGACAAGAACAATTACCCAATCCTATACCTTATACCTTGAAGAAACTCTCTACATTTTGAAAGGAGCCAAGCTCTTTACTAGGATTGACTTGAATTATAACTACCATAAAGCTCTAGTAAATCCTTCATATGTTTGGAATATTTCATTCTATCGAATAAAAATTATACAAGTGGTTGGTGATGTCATTATGACTAACCAATGCATCAGGGATATCCATGTGTCTAATGAACAATTATCTACACCAATTCATAGGTAAATTTAATGTTATTTATCTAGAAAATATTATTATATTAGGAAGGACACCTCCAACACATCAATATGGTGTTGAAAACCTTATGAGAGCATGGGTTCTTTGTTAACATGGAGAAATGTGAATTCACTATGAAGCACACTCAATACCTAGCTACATTTTCAATGAAATAGGGGTATGTGGACCTTGAAAAGATACAAACCATCTATGGCTACCCCCACCAACTTCAATGAGATTTGAAGCATCCCCATCTTGCTAACTTTTTGTAGGAAAAATGTCTTGAACTTATCTCATATCATACACCCTCCCCATCAAATATTTTGTAACAGTGTCGAAAAAACATATCTTTAAATATGATCACATACAAAAATAGTCATTTGAATAACTTATTTACATATTGTGATCCACACCGTGCATGCAACTACTTGATTTTCATTAGTTCTTTGAGATTCAAATTAACAACTTTGAGTACACTCTTGACATTGCTCTCCTTCAACATGGACAAATAGTTACATACCACTTAGAAACAATCAATGGTGTTTTCCATAGTTACTCAACCTATGATCATGAGCTCTATGTAATTGTACAAATTGTCTAACAATGATGGCATTACCATGTTGGGTAAGGAAACTGTTGTTAACTCTAACCATAAGCATGTGTAGTTTGTACAAGTGTTGTAAGTAGATTTATTGGGTGTGATTTTTAATTACAAAACCCCTTCAAGAGGTAAGTATGGACATATTAATGACATAGATTGCATAGTTTTAGGAGAACTGTGTACAAACACTTGTATTTAAGTATATTCCTTGTATTATATACATTCGCTTTGGCCAACCTGTGGACCCAAGAAGGAACATTTGACTTGTAAAGAAATTAATGTACATTCTTGAATGTATACCTCTTTTTAACTCATTGAAGAAAAAAAAATTAAGAGATAGAGTAAAATGTAAACTTACTAAAACACACACTATATTTTTCACTTAGAGTGACAAGGGAAAAACGTCATAAAAATTGGTTTAATGATGATTAATAGGTCGACCATCATAAAAAGTTGACTTTCATCCTTTTTTTTCAATGAAAACCTTATGGCGAAACTCAAGAGATGCTTCCCCATAGTGATGAATAGCATTCCTAGTAAACTCATCAATGTATACTAGTGTGCCTCACCTAATGAGACTCAAATTGATCACTTGTTGATATGAAACTAACCAAATCCCAATAACATTGACAACAATAAATTGACCTAACCCCTTCAGAAACAAATTTGACTATTATATATCCAAACACTATAAAATTAACTTAAATGATGATGATCTCATCAATACTAATCGCATACTAGTTACACTGGCAATCTAAACCCATTACATAAATCATTATCTAAAGATAATTTCACAAACTTGATAACTATTAAAAAATCATTGTAAGGAAATATATACTACCATTGTTAAAAGTGCAAATAACAATGAAAAATATCCATAGTCTATAGTTTCATCATGCAAATATAGATGGTCCTTTGATATCTATCGTTATTTCTAGCATGTGTCCTTTGGGAGGTTGGCAGAGTCGACTTAGTGGAAACGATCTAAATGTGTTTTCTTTAACTCTCCATACATCTTTTCCATAATCTTCTTTTACAACATCTCCATTCATTTAATAGATTTGTTTTAAAATTTACTTCGAATGGCCCATATTTTTTATATTCCTCGTGATGTTGTTTTGTATCCTTTTATGTATATTATTTTAACTTTAGCTACATTCAGATAACATATTGAACTTTTAATTAATTACTATAAAATATCAGATTGTGCATTCGTGCGTTTTGTGCTTCCTGTTGGGCACTATGAATTCACTTAATAATGCACGAGATAGTGTTGATTAAGATGGAAAAGACGTGGATTGTATTTTGTTTCATGTTCAATGTAATAACTTGTTCTATATTATATCGGAAAAAGATGAGAACGCTCTGCAAAACCCTAGCCGCTAAGCAAGATCGATAGGCGGACTCCCCGCACAGTCCTTCCCGTGCAACTTCACCAGCGCGACAACCCCACTCAGCCTCCACTGCTACGAAAGCATGGCTGCTGAAGAGGGGGGGAAACCCCTCTCTTACCATAACGTTGCAGCCAACGACAAACAGGGAGCACGAATCATGCGACCCGCCTTTGAGCCACCGTCGCAGCTCAGGGACCAGCTCTTAGCCAGAGAAAAGAACCCCCGAGCGGAAATGGAAACAGAAGCAGGAACCTCTCAACCAAGGCCACCGAGAAGTTGGGAACCAGGCCAATGCATACCACAGATGGAAAAGCCACCGAAATACCTCATCATTTCAACCAGAGTTGGAGAACATATGCAATTTATGAGAGAGCATGCCCTCATAGGCAAATTTCTAGGGCTCTGGCCAGCAGAGAGAGACCTATATAAATGGATCAAGCATTGGTGGAACCCCAAGGGAGATTATGAGCTGCAACTCAGCTCCAAGGGTTTCTTCACCATCATTCTTTACAACATGGAAGACAGAGACCGTATCTTTGAAAATGGTCCTTACTTCTTCAATTCGGCGGGCCTGTTTCTCCGTTTTTGGACAGAAAGATTTAACCCAGACAAAGAGGACTTCACCATGGCCCCAGTTTGGATACGCCTGTACTCACTACCGTAGGATTTTTGGTTAGAAGAGATCCTCATGGGCATTGGGAACACCATAGGGCAATATGTGAAAGCTTCTGAAGCCACGAGGCAGCGAAAATACACCTCTTATGCCAGGATATGCGTCTACATGAACATATCCAAAGCACTGCCAGGAACGATAACCCTAGAGTACCAAGATGAGGACTAGATGCAAACTCTGGACTACGAGCAAATACCATTCAGATGTAGAAGATGCCATGAGCATGGGCATCTCTATAGGGATTGCCCCCTCCTCAAGCCTCCAGTGAAAGCAAACGAGACCCAGCAGAAAGACGGCTTCACCACAGTACCAACAAAAAGAAGGAACCCACCAAAGAAGCAGGGGGCGGCGCACAAGCAGGGAATAGCCACCAAGAACTCCTATGAAATCCTGGAGAAGCTCCCTGAGGACGAAGAAGTTCAAAATCTGCACAAAAACCCTCAGAATCCGCGAGCAACAGAGCCAAGTCCCGATCTCAATCCTTCGTCAGGAGAAACCCACCTGAGTGATAAAGGAGAAGGCGATGGAGACACCCCAATGGTGCTAGACGACCGGGATCTGGCAGGAATAGATCTAGAAAAACTGGAGGAGGCTCTGAATCAGAAGAACATGTAGACTCTCCCAGAAGACCAACTCTGTAAGGTTCATAAGGTTTTCCTTAACTCCTCGGCAGGGTCAGCTGCACGCTTAGGCATATAAATGGATCTGAACTTTGGCACAAAAAAAGCCCTGCGAGAAAATAAACGGCGAGGGAGAAAACCTGCACAGCAACTGATAAAGGAAGCAGGTAATCTCATGATAAACTCCGGTCAGATACACAAGCTCTCGGAGGGATACCTCCACTCCACACCCACCGCTCAATGATGAAAATCATTACATGGAACATCTGAGGACTGAATGGTAGATCCAAGCAACGGATACTACGAGAATGCATCATAGCAGAGAGACCAGATATACTCCTGCTCCAGGAGACTAAATGTCGAGGAACAGAAGTTGAAGCAATCTCTAAGCGCGTATGGCGGGAATGTAACTCCATCACAATCGACTCCACGGGAGCCTCAGGTGGTTTGGCCATCCTATGGAGCCCTTCAAGCATAACCATCAGCAAGCCTTTTACAACTATAGGCACCATCTCGGCTCACTTTGAGGTGATGGGCACGAACCAGGAAGGTGCCATCACGAATGTGTATGGGCCACAAAGCAGCCAGGACAAAGATAGATTCATGCAGAGACTAGAGCTGATCAAGAATCTGGTAGCAACCCCGAACTGGATCTTGGGAGGCGACTTCAACATGATCCTGACCCTAGAAGAAAAAACTGGAGGCATCAAGAGGCTGGAGCAAGACAACGGTAAGTTCAAAACCCTCATTGATCATTTAAAATTAGTAGATATTGAAAACAGCAATGGCATCTTCACCTGGTCCAATCGTAGATCAGGCACCTAACACATTGCTTGTCGACTGGATCGCTTCTTAGTCACAGAGGAAATAATGGAATCAGGCTCTCATCTGGAGAGCCTCATTCTACCAAAAGCAGGCTCAGATCACTGGCCCCTGGCTCTGCAATTTGAACTAGGGGAACCCCCCAA
>SNQJ01S0083881.1:0-34750 GCA_010110895.2 Picea sitchensis
TTAGAGGATATGTTAAGGATGCATGTAATTCATCAACCCAGGAAATGGGAAGACTACCTGCCATTGGTAGAATTCGCCTACAACAACGGCTACCAAGCATCCTTAAAGATGAATCCCTTCGAGGTCCTCTATGGTAGACCATGTAATACTCCAGTTAGCTGGAGTAATCCTGTAAATAGGATTTCTTTTGGACCCGACATGTTAAAAGAAATGGAACAACAAGTGACTCAGATAAAACAAAATCTGAAGGTCGTTCAGAACCGACAGAAAATTTATGTTGATCAAAAGAGAACTCCAAGNCAGAAGGAGTTCCTTGAGAATGGGAGCTTGTGCCAAGTTGGCACCCCGGTATTGTGGACCGTTTGAGGTTCTAGATAGAGTGGGACCTGTAGCCTACCGGCTAGCACTTCCACCCATAGTAAAAGAACATAATGTTTTCCATGTTTCATTATTGAAGAAATATGTACATGATGCTAATCATATAATTGACTGGTCTGTGATTCAGGTGGAATCGGAGGGAGAATTTATACTAGAACCCCAATCCATATTGGACCGAAAGTAAACCCCGCTCCGGAACCGAACCACTGCATAGGTAAAGGTGCAGTGGAGACATTTTGGCCCAGATGAGGCTACATGGGAAATGGAGGATGCCATGAGATAGGCATATACGATTTTGTTGACTTCTGTACATGCAATTCATGTTAAAAGATAAGAACATCAAGGATGATGTTACCTTAAGGGAGAGGGAATTGTAACACCCTGTTTCCCCCAGTTTGTAAAAATAACTGGACTGGCCCAGAACTGTGGAAAACTCAAAAATGTGAATATGTGATGTGAATGGACCTTGTGGAAAAGGTCGATGAATGTGAATAACATTATGAATTTATATTGCAGGACTACGAAGAGGGGATGTGCTGAAAAAGAGACCAAGATGGCTGCAGAAAGGCGGTGGAATGCACCTGGAAAGGTGGCGTTAACTTCCACCGAGAATCAATACCGTATTTGGACTCCACTTGCCCGGAGAACCAAAAGTGGCTCGTTGATGCCAAATTAAATGTCTCGCAGGCTAGTAGGAATGTGGCTCCTCAGGAGTTAATGAGGGATGGGGAGGTGAACCTCCCATCTGTAGAGCCGTCGGGCCTAACCAACGCGAGGGAAATCACACCACACGCAACCTCGCAAGAGGATAAGGCGTGGGGGAGAAGCGATTGCGGGGGACGATGTGAGGGAAAAAAAAAGAACTCTGGCGATATGCAAAGTGGGTGATATAAGAGAGGAAGGAGAGTAACCTTCACTCCTGGTCATTGGAAAATAGAGATGCAGTCTCACAACATCGTGGTCTCATCTCGTGGGTGGCTAGTGGTGAATCCACTGGGAGTCGCTGAGCCTACGGTTGGGTGGAAACGAGCACCCCTCTCAACAGTTGCATAACCCCTGGTGTTACTTTCTGATAAGTGTTTTTCCTTTTACATCTTGAAATATATGTATGCTAACATTTATGATCATAATCTATGAAATCGTGAATGATTTCATTATAAGAATGTCTATTTGGTGTCTTGATCAATAACGGTAGTTGTATGTTTATATGGAAAGACTACGTGTGGCTTATGCTCTCTTAAATTGTTATTTATATGCATGTTGATCTAATTTAGACTTCATGCCTAGTTCTTAAGAGAGAGATACCCTTAACTGCCTTAGATAGTACCCTGGGTAAACCTCCCCATAGAGATACCCTTCTTGAAAAGCCCATCAATAACCGGGAAAGAGAATGTGAAGGCGCAAGGCCTTAGTAACCCTGCACGAGGAGGAACAATCCTCTTGAAAACCCTAGATGGCAGCATAAGGATGAAGTATCGAATCGATGGATGAGATCTCGTCGGGAGATCTGGGGTCACTCATGATCATCAGATCGGAAGAAAAAGCTGGAAGGTTAAGTACCTTAACCCTAAATAGGTGTTGATCGATGGACGACATTCCATCGGGAAATCTGTGGTCACACATGACCGTTGGATTGGTAGGAGAAACTAGGGTGTTAAACGCCTTACCACTTGGTTTCTCTGTGTCTTCATGGGTAGTGAAGAAAATTGGGACCGTAGATCCCCAAGGTCCATGGGAGTATCTAGACCGTCGATTTTTCTACGTCCAGGGAGTCGTGGAAGAATGCATAGGTAGGAACCAATCTGAGCCGTCAAATCTCAGCTGAAAAACCCGACAGTCATTGGATCTGTAAAGAGATACCCGAGGGTTAAACCCCAAGTGAATAATGGTGAAATCCACGAAATAGATCTGGACCGTCTGATTAAGGGGGCCACGTGTCATTAGATTACCCATTTTGGGAAATCGGGAATCATGGGATCGGGAGTCCTGGTGTCGAGAGATCGAGACTTTTCATGGTGGAAATCACGGGATAGATCTGAACCGTCCGAATAACAGAGGCCACATGTCATGAGATTACCCATTTCGGGAAATCAGGAATCGCAAACTCGGGAGTCCTGATGATGAGAGTTCGGGACTTTCCATGGTGAAAAACCCGAAATAGATTTTGGTCATCCGATTTAAGGAGGCCACGTGTCATGAGATCTCCCATTTCGAGAAATCGAGAGTCCTGGTGACAAGAGATCGGGACTTTCCATGGTGGAAATCCTGGGACAAATCTGGATCATCCGATTTATGGAGGCTATGTGTCGAGAGATTGATCGCATCGGGAAACCAGGAATCGAGAATTCGGGAGTCCCATGATCGCGAGTTCGGACTCTCGTGATGATAAATCCCAATGAATGATTGAGATTCTTTCGGAGGATCTCAGGGTCTGTAATGACCATTAGATGAGAGGAAGAGATGTCAACTTTAAGACGAGGCACGAATACGCCTCAGGGTAAGTGGCAAGAAGATCTGAACAACCAAAGTCCACCTGTTCAGATCTATGGATGAGGCTTCATTCCAGATCCCCCTTGTTGTTCTTCCATTAACGGTGGCAGGGAGGGTCCGGAATCGGACGTGCAACTCTCGAACAGTTGAGATTAATTCACCTCAATCAACGGTGCTCAGGCGAATTCTAGACCCCCCTTGCCATTCTGCCTTTAATGGGCGGGAGCTCCGGAATAGTGTGGCGTGTGAAGTGGGGCACCCTCCTGTCCTGTCGACTACCGTGTCGCATTTCCCCCTCTGCCACCTGTACTCCACTTAACCATATGATGGGGCCTTTTCTCATTGGTTGGTTGCTAACCCTGTAGGGATTCGTCCCTATTGGCCAGTCACTAGCCCTGTCGGGGTTCGGCGGTTGCAATGTAGAACGATTTGACATACCTGTAGCACTGAGGTGTGAAATAAAAAGAGGTGCCCTGATTATTTGACCTGTGATCATGGCCCATGATCACATGAGAGAGAGAGAGATAAATAGCTAGCTTGCGCTAGGCCTCTGTAGGTAATTCGGGGGCTTGGATTCTGCAGAAGTCCAGAAAAAGTTGATTGAGGAAGTGTTGACAGGAAAAAATGAACGATCGCTAATTGGAGGAATGGATCCGGTCTGGGGTTGTCTAAATCACCCAAGATGTTTGGGATGATCCACCCCGATGGGTTTAGCAACTCCGTTGGCCAATCTAAGTCCTAGGAAAACGAAAGAAAACCAACTAAAGGAACTAATCTAAAAGAAAACAACAATTAAATCAAACTAATAAACAAATCTGAAATATATATATACATTCTACTGTCTAATATTATACAATAATATTTCTATGAAATCAAATGTTCATCTATCAACACGATTAAATATTAATCACAAATGTACAATATTTACAGATTACAGATTTTAAATGAAAACCTGTTAAAATCATTTGTAAACTGTCCTATGACAACAAAAGTATTGTTTTTTTATTTTTATAATTTTATGAGAAAGAAATAAAATGAAAACTATCTAAGCTGAGCTAATAAAATAATAATCCTAACAGTAAATCTGAACTATATATATCTATCTAAACTGCTTAAATAACACTAATAAACTAACCTGTAATTACGCTTTCCAATTTGTCCCATGCAAAGTATCTGATTCAGTTGTTCGATGGGAGGAAACCCGCACTCGATTTTCCACAAGGTTCTTGTAAACAGGAAGCAGTAGTGCTCTTTTGAATATCAATGACAGAACAAACAAGACATAAAATGACAACAATCTTATAATTTACAAACCATCACAATTAGATAAACCCATATGTGAATATTTGTACAAAATGATTCATTTAACAAAGAAGATAAACCTTTATTCATTAAATCAAAACAGAGTAATTGTTGTATTAAAACTGAGATACATAAGACATGGATAGAATTTAAATCACAACGCATTAACCTGTAATAATTCTTGATATCTAAAGTAGTCAATGACTTAATCACAAATTAAAATGCACAAAACCTGAACGAAAGTATGATAAATTGAAAGCTAAAGCTGTTACAAAAGATCCACCTCCATTTAAGTTTGTATCATCATAAATCCATAGTCTTGTCCTCCCACCAATCGATGGGTTCATTACAAAAAATAACAAGTATTTAAAGACCATAGGGTAAAACATCCCTGTAGAAATTATCAAAAACAATTTACAAAAAATCTGGGAATAATCCCCCAAGTCTCTATTTCTGACTTATGCTAACAACTTGAACCGGATCAATGTAACGAAAGTATGTTCTAAACTGCCACAACACATCCAATTGGTCATTGAAATTCGTATGCAACTGAAAGTGGACAAGAATAGACAATTTTAGATAATGTTTTATTGGTAAAATTAACAAAAATCTAAATTTTAAGACTAGCTACAGAATCTCATGATTCTGTAGCTGGTCTAATTTGAAAATATAACCGTTTTAAATCAATCCAAAACTAACAGAAATACATTCGAACTATTAAAAATATATTTAATTACTAATTGAAAACAAAACAAATCGTTCATGCCAGAAGTAACCAAATCTTCATGCCAATTTGAAACAAACAGAATCGTTTTGATAATTCAAAACCAACGAAAGATTTTTTTGAATCAATCTCAAACGAAACAGACTATAACCGATCTTTCATATTCATTCAATACAAATGAAATATTTAATGTCGACTCATAACTTTAACAAAATCGTTGTTGACTCAAAACAAAACTAACAGAATTGTTCTTTAATTCAAGAACTAACATAACTATATCAAACCAATATTCAACGCATATACAAACGACTATGCCAATTCAAACATACAAAATCATTTCAAAATCAAACCAAAATAAATGAATCGAACTAACTTAGGGCCAACACAATCGTTATGCTAATGCAAAATCGTATCAATCAAAACATAGATGTGTCTGAGTTTAGCAAACAAATCTTTTGTACAGATCGAATCCAATCATAATCCAAAACAAAAATAATCATTCAAAACAAAACAAAATCGTTTCTTGAATCTATTCGAACAGAACTAAATGAAAGCAAATCCAATCGGTCATACTAATTCAAACCAACTCATAAAACAAAATTGATGTTGAAATACATACCTAGGCAGTAAGAAAATGATTCGATCATGATAACTTTGAATTGACAAAGGCCGTTGCTGCCTTGACATTTCTGAAGACAATTGAACCGGTGGTTTTTTGTTTCTTCTTGTTGGCTTGTACCCTGTTGTTCTCCCTTGACAACACAAAAACTCGTTCCTCTAATGATTTAATCTTAGATTGAAACAAGGGAACATCCATGTAATAATGTTCAAGCCAGGAATTGCATTGGGTACACAGTGATTGATCGGGCCTTGGCATCACAGGCGAGGGTTGTTTCAAGTTACCAGGGGTTTCACTGTGAAGCCTAATTCCTGGGAAGTTAGGGTCGTTCTTGAGGCACGAAGGTAAGTTGGAAACATAATAATAGGGTTCCATAGAGCAGAGGCCATGAGATTAAGGGTATTCCTCGGCTAGGAAACGTTCAATCTTAAAGTCTGAATCCTCGCTCAAGACGATAGGTTTTTGGTCAGTGCTCTACTTGGGCTTGTTCCGAGCACATCTCGATATCCATCGTGCATTTTTATTTCCCTTACTGTTGACAGCAGTATCACCTTTGGCTTTCTTCCTCATGGGCCTCTTGACGGCCTTAGTATTGTCTTTAGCACACCGGTCAGCCATGGTATCTGATGCAAGAGCATCATCAACACCAAGCGGACGTGGGGGCAAGCACCACACATTTTGAGCATATGTTAAATTGTTTAAAAACTTTTGAAGAGTGAATGCGCCAAACTTAAATGTGATAGTTAAGGAGAGGTGTACTTATGTATTATAAAGGACCTTGAGCGATCCAATCTCGTTCATAGTAGGTAGAAGGCATTTATGTAAGTAGGTAGAATTGAATATTAGATTAGACAGTTTTAGAAGGAGTGGAGGGAAAATGGATATAGACACCCTCATTGTGTATTGTAACATAGTTAGAAGCATTGGAGCATAGAAGAGAAGCAGAGAGCTGTGTAAGAACACCCATGTACTGATATTTGAATTAATAGAAAGAGGTTGATTCAAATTCATGTTTTTTTGTTTATTCCCTGTGTGTTGATGTTGAATGATATGCTCATGAATGTTTGCTTCCTGTTATACATTTGCTTTTATATGTTGTGTATGTGATTTCATGGTCTGAGTTTGAATTCTGGAAGGAAGAAAGAATGAGTTTCAATTGCTTCTCTGTCTGAGCAAGATTCCTGCAAGGGGTGCAGTTGAATTGTCCGCAAGGAGTGCGTCGAAAATGAGTTCAGAGGGTTGTCTCTGAAAGCTCAGGGGAGGTAGCGGTTGTTCTCATTTCCTTACAGTGTAGTAGGGCACATGTGTCATGCAAGGAGTACACAGCCCAAGGAGAGTCTCAGGGTTGCGGACCTGAGCCAAATATCGAAAGACTACTGCTGCAGGTGTGAGTCAAAGTATTTTACATTTGAAGCTGTCTGAAGTTTGCGTAAGGAGTGCGTGCAAGGATCCTCTTTGAGGCTTGAAGTTGTGAGAAGATCAGGAGGAGTAAAGTCTTTGAAACCATTGAAGGAAGCATAGGAAAGGGATGTATTTGAGTGATTAGAAGGTATCTGGAGTTTGTTGCACAAGCAGATAAGTCCAGGGAAGAGTCCTTGGTTTCATTCACAGGAATCGTCAAAGGGAAGGGATCGACGGTCAGTAGTCTGTGGGGAGGATTAGCGAAATCCCATCAGCCGTTAGATCTACCAGAGAAGAAAAGGGATTACAGCTATGTCTGGATTTCAAGCTCTAGAGATTGTGGACCGTCAGATCTCATTCAAACACCTGTCAGCCATTGGATTGACTAGGAGTTGCATGGAGTTTAATCTTCGTGAACAGGAGGAGGAAAGTTTCGACGAGAGGCGTGGCCATCGGAATTTTAACATTCGTGAAATCAAGAATCACGAGGACGAGTGATCAGGAATTTTCATAGTGAAAATCCTGGAATCAATCTGAGTCGTCCATCTTGAGGAGACAGGTGGAAATCATTGAGAGCCCGTCGGCATTTCGGCGACCAAGGTTTCAAGTTGACAAAGAAATTGTGTCATAGGGGCATCAAACGTCTTGAAATCCCCAGGTTGAATCAGGGTAATCCATCTTGAGGCGATGCATGGCGAAGATCTAAGATCTCGGGAAAAGTCCCGAAAGGGAAGACTCCATTGGAGTTTCGGGATTCGTCAAATCGGAATTTCTGAGGGAAAAGGATCAGGAAAATCCATGTTGGAAACCCCGTAGACGATCGGATCCGTCCATCAGTTGGGACACATGGGCGAGATCGGAAGCCCATCGGCATTTTGGTCATTGGGACTTGCACAAGCAAGTGTTTTGGATTTACAGTTGGAGAAACCCTAAGGGTCAATCTGAACCGTCCATCCACTTGGGACGCGTGTCAGAAATCCAAAGAAAGTCGGGGATCGACATTTCATGAGTCCTGGAGACAAGGGGAACTTACAGTTTGGAATCGTAAATTCCGATTTTCCGAAAAAGAGAAGAGCTCCGTGTGGAACCCNTGCAGATATCACCTCAACATAACGAGGCATCGGGAATTTACACAGTGAAAATCCCGAAGTGGCGAGGACCATCCATACTTGAGGGCACGTGGCTGAGATCGAAGCTTTCGGGAAATTTCCTGAAAGGAAAAGTCAACCATCGAAAATTCAAGCATCGGGAAATCGGGGATTCCATGGACAAGAGTTTTAGTGCATTTTGACATTCAAAACCCTGAATCCCGACAAAAGGTAAGACTGTGGTCATATCAAGGCAGGCCACATGACTAGGGTATAGCTAGGAGGGACTAAAGTGCAAAGGGAGCATATCGGGAAAACAGAGATCGGGAAATCAGGAACCAAAGGGTCACGACATCGGGATTTTGAAAACCCTGAAACCCGATAGTGATTTTCTGTTGAGAACGGAGAAGGGACCAGGCCTAAAGGCTGTAAGGGGCCGAGAAAGACCTGTGGGTTTGATTTAAATAAAGATTCCAGGGGAGAATCGAAGGAGCCACTTTGGCTCGAGGGTGAACTTTGAACGATCCTTAAGACCGAGAGGTCAGTGCAGGGGCCTTTGCTAAGGCAGAGGGTGTAGTCTGTGTCAGTTTGGTATCAGAGCATCAGAAAGGTTCTTTGCTTTCTGTAGTGGAGAAGAGAAAGAAGAGAATTCATCATGCTGCTTAGAAGAAGAGATAGACAATCACCCAATCCCGAAGAGGAGAGGGAAATGCCTAGAAGAAGAGGTAGGCAGATGTAAAATCTAGAAATGGAAAGAGAGATGTGTGATCTACAAGCCAGACTCGAAGACATGGAGACAACGCACAGACGCATAGTCAGTGTTGGGGATCTGAGTGATTCCGAAAGTGAAATAGAGGCTGAACATGAAGAAACAGTTGCAGCTAAAGATGCATCCAATGAATGTTTGATCAGATCTATTGCAAGAATGGGTGCAAGAGCAAAAATGGACATTCCAGTTTATGAGGGAAACTTGGATGCAGAAGAGATTCTAGACTGGATTAGAGCTCTCGACACCTACTTTGACTATGAATATGTCAAACAGGACAGGAAGGTCAAGCATGCCATCACGAGATTAAAAGGACATGCAGCATTGTGGTGGGATGAACTACAAGATGATAGATGTTGCAAGGGCAAGCACAAGATCAAGAGCTGGGACAGGATGATTGTGAAGATGAAGGCAAAATTCATCCCCATAGACTATCAAATTACTTTGTTCAGGAGGATGCAAAACCTGAGACAGAAGCTGATGACAGTGAAATAATACACTGAGGAATTCTATAAACTGAACATCAGAGCAGGTCATCGGGAGAGCGATGATGAGAAGGTTTCCATATATGTGAATGTCCTGAGATATGATATCTAGGATGAGATGAGCATGGTAACCATCCAAATGATAGAAGATGCTTATCAGATGGCTTTGAAAGCAGAAGAGAAGATGAGCCGAAAACAAGGTCAGAAAGGCCAAGGCAGAAGTCAAGCCAGGGGCAAATCAGTTGCCCAAGATAAAAATCAGAAACCCAAGGAAGACTGGAAGAAACCTCAGACTCGAACAGAGAGAGTTGGAAGTTCACAGAGAGGACAACATACTGAGCAGAGAGGAGGGTATGCTGATAATAATACTTTTCCTCGTACTAGAGGTAGACGAAGAGAAAGAGGTGGAGTAATAAAATGCTTCACATGTGGAAAGAATCGGCACAAGTCTTATGAGTGTCCTGATAAAAAGAGAGAGGGTGGAGAGACTCACATCACCGAAGCACAGAGGCAGGATGTTGAGGCAGAAGACGCTGAAGGCAGAAAATCGCTAATGATGCGAAAAGTCCTTTTGACACTTGAGAAGGAGGTGGATAGTTCAGTCCAGAGAAATAGACTTTTTCGGACTGCTTACAAGACCAAGGACAGGGCATGCAAGGTCATTGTGGACAGTGGAAGCACAGATAATCTTGTTTCTAGAGAGATGGTAGAGAAGCTGGAGCTGGAAACGATTGAACATCCAAGTCCATATAAAGTTTCATGGCTACAAAATGGACATCAGGTAAATGTCACTAAACAATGTTTAGTTGAGTTTAAGATAGGAGGATATAATGATAAGATATTATGTGATGTTATTCCTATGGATGTTTGTCATTTATTGTTGGGTAGACCATGGAAATATGACAGAAATGTGATTCATGATGGGAAGATGAACACGTACACTCTAGAAAAGAATGGGAGAACTCACATGTTGCTTCCAATCAAAGATAAGGAGGTGAAACTGGAAGTAAGCAACACTATACTTCTCATGAGTGGGAAGGAACTTCTTATAGAGGTTAAGAATAAGGAGGAACCGCAATTCTTTGTGGTCAGGAAACCGAAGATTGTTTTGACCAGCACAAGGGTAGATGATTTACCAGAAGAAATTCAGGAACTGTTGGAAGAGCTCGCTAATATAGTAGTGGACGAATTACCTCATTCGTTGCCACCGATCAGAAGTGTGTGTCATCATATTGATCTCATACCATGAGCCAATTTGCCAAATAAATTCATGTACAAATTGATGCCGTAAGAGAATGAAGAGGTCAAGAGACAAGTCCAGGAGTTGTTGGACAAAGGGTTGGTCAGAGAAAGCTTGAGTCCGTGTGTTGTTCCAACAGTACTCAGTCCAAAGAAAGGCGGAGGCTGGAGGATGTGCACTGATTCAAGAGCCATTAACAAGATAACCATCAGGTACAGATTTCCATTGCCAAGGATGGATGATCTGATGGATTTCTTGAGTGGGGCAAAATATTTTTCAAAGATTGATTTGAAAAGCGGATATCACCAGATTCAAATGAGAGAGGGTGATGAGTGGAAGACATCCTTCAAAACAAACGAGGGGTTGGATGAATGGCTTGTTATGTTGTTTGTCTTAAAAAATGCGCCAAGTACGTTTATGAGGTTGATGAATGAAGTCCTGAAAGAGTTCATCGGTAAATTTGTCATTGTGTATTTAGATGACATACTGATCTTCAGTAAAACAAGGGACGGGCATCTGAAACACTTGACTATTGTGATGAAAATATTACAGCAAGAGAAGCTACAAATAAACATGAAGAAATCCTCATTAATAAAGACAAAACTCATTTACTTGGGATTTGTTATTTCTGCAGACAAATTGAGGATGGATCCAAATAAGGTGGAGCTGATCAAGAATTGGCCATCACCGAAGAACATATTTGAGGTGAGAAGTTTTCACGGGTTGGCTAGTTTCTACCGGAATTTCATCATGAATTTCAGTGGAATTAGTGTAGCAATGATGGACACAGTGAAGAAAAGACAAAAATATTTTCACTGGACAGAAGAGGCTGAGAAGAGTTTTAATCTTTTGAAAAGGAAAATTATGGAACAACCAATTCTGGTGTTGCCTGATTTTCAAAAGACCTTTCAAGTAAAGTGAGATGCAAGTGGATTTGCAGTAGGGGTAGTCTTGAGTCAAGAAGATAGGCCAATAGCATACTTCAGTGAGAAGCTGAATAAAGCGAAAGTGAAATACTCCACTTATGATAAGGAGTTTTATGTTATCATACAGGCGTTTAAGAAATGGAAGCATTATTTGATCCCGAAAGAATTTGTCTTATATAGTGACAATCATGCACTGCAGTTTGTGACTCAATAGGAGAAGTTGAATCAGAGACATGTAAAATGGGTTGAATATATGAAAATTTTCACTTTTGTGATTAAACATATTTCTGGTACTGCTAACAAATTTGTTGATGCTTTGAGCAGGAAGTGTTTGCTATTGTAGGAGTTCCGAGTCAAAACGTTGGGTTTTGATGATCTCAAGGACATGTACGCAGATGATCAGTATTTTAAAGAAGCATATGAAGCAGCTGAGAATCCAGTTCTCAGAGACAGAAGCCAATGGATAGTATACATGATCCAGGAAGGATTGTTGTTTAAGGTCAATCAACTTTGTATTCCAAAAATCTCCATGAGGGACAATCTGCTGAAGGAGAAACATAGTGGAGGATTGGCCGGACATTTTGGTCATGAAAAAACATTCGTGAAGATAAATGAGTCATATTTTTTTCCAGGAATGCGATCAGATGTCAAGAGATTCGTGGGCCGATGCAGAATTTTCCAGCGTTCGAAGGGAAGAAAGCAGAATGTAGGGTTTTATAAACCATTGCCCATACCAGAAAGGTCGTGGGATGAAATTAGCATGGATTTCATATTGGGGTTTCCAAGAACACAAAGAGGTGTTGATTTAATCTTTGTGGTGGTGGATATATTTTCCAAAATGGCACACTTTATCCCATGTCAAAAAACCAGTGACACGAATCACATCGCGAACCTGTTTTTCAAAGAAGTCGTTCGACTTCACGGCTTACCAAGGAGTATAGTTTCGGATAGAGATACGAAGTTCATAGGGAACTTCTAGAGGACCGTGTGGAGGAATCTGGGAACTAACTTGTCTTTTAGTTTAGCTTATCATCCTCAGACGGATGGACAGACAGAAGTGGTGAACAGAAGTCTAGGAGACTTGCTGAGAAGCCTGGTAACAGAACACCACACCCAGTGGGATAATATATTACCACAGGTAGAGTTTGTGTATAACGACTCAGTCAATAGGAGAACATGGAAAAGTCCATTTCAGATTGTCTATGGCATGCAGATGAGAGGAATTTCTGAGTTGAGGGATTCAGAACAGACTGCAACTAGGAGTGTTAGTTGAGGGATTCAGAACAGACTGCGACTAGGAGCGATGAAGGAACTTCATAGCTAGGTGAAGGAGCGATTGCAGAATTCAAATCAGGAGTACAAGCATAGAGAAGATCAACACAGAAGACAACTTCAGTTTGAAGTTGGTGATTTGATTCTGGCACATTTGAGAAAGGAAAGATTTCCGAGAGGGACATATAACAAACTAAAGATGAAGAAAATTGGACCATGTAGGGTCTTGAAAAAATTTGGGGCAAATGCTTATGAGATTGAATTACCCGATGGGATTGGAATTTCTCTGATATTAAATATCTCAAATTTGTACCCATACAAAGCTGAGGAAACAGGAACAAGTGATGAACAGTTAGAGGTTCAGTGGCAAAAGCAGATGCCAGTTGCAGAGAAGCCACAAATGGAAGGCATACTAGATAAAAGAATTGGCAAGAAGACCATAAGGAAAGAATACTTCGAATATTTGGTCAAGTGGAAGGGCCATCCAGTTGAAGATGCCAGCTGGGAGAATGAAGCAGTGATTCAAAAGCATGGATAGACCGTGCAAGAGCTCATGGACAGGAGCCCATGAAAATTTTCAAGCGAGGGATTATGATAGACGCTGCAAGGGAAAGCAAAAGATCAAGAGCTGGGACAGGATGATTGCGAAGATGAAGGCAAAATTCATCCCCAGAGACTATCAAATTACTCTGTTCAGGAGGATGCAAAACCTGAGACAGAAGCTGATGACAGTGAAAGAATAAACTGAGGAATTCTATAAACTGAACATCAGAGCAGGTCATCAGGAGAGCGATGATGCGAAGGTTGCCAGATATGTGAATGGCTTGAGATATGATATCCAAGATGAGATGAGCATGGTAACCATCCGAATGGTAGAAGATGCTTATCAGATGGCTCTGAAAGAAGAAGAGAAGCTGAGCTGAAAGCAAGGTCAGAAAGGCCAAAGAAGAAGTCAAGCCAGGGGAAAATCAGTTGCCCAAGATGAAAATCAGAAACCCAAGGAAGACTGGAAGAAACCTTAGACTTGAACGGAGAGAGGTGGAAGTTCACAGAGAGGACAACATACTGAGAAGAGAGGAGGGTATGCTGATAATAATACTTTTCCTCATACTAGAGGTAGAGGAAGAGGAAGAGATGGAGTAATAAAATACTTCACATGTGGAAAGAATGGGCACAAGTCTTATGAGTGTCCTGATAAAAAGAAAGAGGGTGGAGAGACTCACATCATCGAAGAACAGAGGCAGGATGTTGAGGCAGAGGACGATGAAGGCGAAAGATCGCTGATGATGCGAAAAGTCCTTTTGACACCCGAGAAGGAGGTGGAGAGTTCAGTCCACAGAAATAGACTTTTTTGGACTGCTTGCAAGACCAAGGACAGGGTATGCAAGGTCATTGTGGACAGTGGAAGCAAGGATAATCTTGTTTCTACAGAGATGGTAGAGAAGCTGGAGATGGAAACGATTGAACATCCAATTCCATATAAAGTTTCATGGCTACAAAAGGGACATCAGGTAAATGTCACTAAATAATGTTTAGTTGAGTTTAAGATAGGAGGATATAATGATAGGATATTATGTGATGTTATTCCTATGGATATTTATCATTTATTGTTGGGTAGACCATGGAAATATGATAGAAATGTGATTCATGATGGGAAGATGAACATGTACACCCTAGAAAAGAATGGGAGAACACACATGCTGCTTCCAATCAAAGATAAGGAGGTTAAACTGGAAGTAAGAAACACTATACTTCTCATGAGTGGGAAGGAACTTCTTATAGAGGTTAAGAAGAAGGAGGAACCACAATTCTTTGTTGTCAGGAAACCTAAGATTGTTTTGACCAGCACAAGGGTAGATGATTTACCAGAAGAAATTCAGGATATGCTAGAAGAGTTCACGGATATAGTAGTGGAAGAATTACCTCGTTTGTTTCCACCGATCAGAAGTGTGAGTCATCATATTGATCTCATACTAGGAGCCATTTTGCCAAATAAAGACATGTACAGATTGACGCCGCAAGAGAATGAAGAGGTCAAGAGACAAGTCCAGGAGTTGTTGGACAAAGGGTTGGTCAGAGAAAGATTGAGTCCATGTACTGTTCCAACAATACTCAATCCGAAGAAAGACTGAGGCTGGAGGATGTGTAGTGATTCAAGAGCCATTAACAAGATAACCATCAGGTACAAATTTCCATGGACAAGGATGGATGATCTGATGGATTGCTTGAGTGGGGAAAAATATTTTTCAAAGATTGATTTGAAAATCGGATATCACCAGATTCGCATGAGAGAGGGTGATGAGTGGAAGATAGCCTTCAAAACAAATGAGGGGTTGCATGAATGGCTTGTTATGCCATTTGGCTTAACAAATTCACCAAGTACCTTTATGAGGTTGATGAATGAAGTCCTGAAAGAGTTCATCAGGAAATTTTTCATTGTGTATTTAGATGACATACTGATCTTCAGTAAAACAAGGGACGAGCATCTGAAACACTTGACTATTGTGATGAAAAGATTACAGCAAGAGAAGTTGCTCATAAACATGAAGAAATCCTCATTCATAAATACAAAACTCATTTACTTGGGATTTGTTATTTCTGCAGACAAATTGAGGATGGATCTAGATAAGGTGGAGGTGATCAAGAATTGGCCATCACCGAAGAACATATTTGAGGTGAGAAGTTTTCACGGGTTGGCTAGTTTCTACCAGAAGTTCATCAGGAATTTCAGTGGAATTAGTGCAGCAATGATGGACATAGTGAAGAAAAGACATAAATCTTTTCACTGGACATAAGAGGCTGAGAAGAGTTTTAATCTGTTGAAAAGGAAAATTACGGAACAACCAATTCTGGTGTTGCTTGATTTTCAAAAGACCTTTCAAGTAAAGTGCGATGCAAGTGGATTTACAGTAGGGGCAGTCTTGAGTCAAGAAGACAGGCCAATAGCATATTTCAATGAGAAGCTCAATGAAGCGAAAGTTAAATACTCCACTTATGATAAGGAGTTTTATGCTATCATACAGGCGTTGAAGAAATGGAGGCATTATTTGATCCCGAAAGAATTTGTCTTATATAGTGACAATCATGCACTGCAGTTTGTGACTCAATAGGAGAAGTTGAATTAGAGACATGTAAAATGGGTTGAATATATGCAAAATTTCACTTTTGTGATTAAACATATTTCTGGTACTGCTAACAAATTTGTTGATGCTTTGAGCAAGAAGTGTTTGCGGTTGCATGAGTTCCGAGTCAAAATGTTGGGTTTTGATGATCTCAAGGACATGTACGCAGATGATCAGGATTTTAAAGAAGCATATGAAGCAGCTGAGAATCCAGTTCTTAGAGACAGAAGCCAATGGATAGAATACATGATCCAGGAAGGATTGTTGTTTAAGGGAAATCAACTTTGTATTCCAAAAAGCTCCATGAGGGACAATCTGCTGAAGGAGAAACATAGTGGAGGATTGGCCGGACATTTCGGTCATGACAAAACCTTCACCAAGCTAAATGAGTCATATTTTTGGCTAGAAATGCGATCAGATGTCAAGAGATTCGTGGGCCGATGCAGAATTTTCCAGCATTCGAAGGGAAGAAAGCAGAATGTAGGGTTTTATAAACCATTGCCCATACCAGAAAGGTCGTGGGATGAAATTAGCATGGATTCCATATTGGGGTTGCCAAGAACACAGAGAGGTGTTGATTCAATATTTGTGGTGGTGGATAGATTTTCCAAAATGGCACACTTTATCCCATGTCAAAAAACCAGTGATGCGACTCACATCGCGAACCTGTTTTTCAAAGAAGTAATTCGACTTCACGGCTTACCAAGGAGTATAGTTTCGGATAGAGATACGAAGTTCATAGGGCACTTCTGGAGGACCTTATGGAGGAAGCTAGGAACTAACTTGTCTTTTAGTTCATCTTATCATCCTTAGATGAATGGACAGATAGAAGTGTTGAACAAAAGTCTGGGAGACTTGCTGTGAAGCTTGGTAACAGAACACCACAGCCAGTGGGATAATATATTACCACAGGTAGAGTTTGTGTATAATGACTCAGTCAACAGGAACATGGGGAAAAGTCCATTTCAGATTGTCTATGGCATGCAACTGAGAGGAATTTCTGAGTTGAGATATTCAGAACAGACTGCAACTAGGAATGCTAGTGCAGAATATTTTGCAGGAGCGATGAAGCAACTTCACAGCCAGGTGAAGGAGCGATGAAGGAACTTCACAGCCAGGTGAAGGAGCGATTGCAGAATTCAAATCAGGAGTACAAGCGTAGAGCAGATCAACACATAAGACAACTTTAGTTTGAAGTTGGTGATTTGATTCTGGCACTTTTGAGAAAGGAAAGGTTTCCGAGAGGGACATATAACAAACTAAAGATGAAGAAAATTGGACCATGTAGGGTCTTGAAAAAATTTGGGGCAAATGCTTATGAGATTGAATTACCCGATGGGGTCAGAATTTCTCCGATATTCAATATCTCAGATTTGTACCCATACAAAGCTGAGGAAACAGGAACAAGTGATGAACAGTCAGAGGTTTAGTGGCAAAAGCATATGCCATTTTCAGAGAAGCCACAAATGGAAGGCATACTAGATAAAAGAATTGGCAAGAAGACCAGAAGGAAAGAATACTTTGAATATCTGGTCAAGTGGAAGGGCCATCCAGTTGAAGATGCCAGCTGGGAGAATGAAGCATTGATTCAGAAGCATGGACAGACCATGCAACAGCTCATGGACAGGATCCCATGGAAATTTTCAAGCGAGGGAGTATGATGCAGGAGTATCGTCAACACCAAGCGGGCGTGGGGGCAAGCGCCACACATTTTGAGCATATGTTAAATTGTTTAAAAACTTTTGAAGAGTGAATGCGCCAAACTTAAATGTGATAGTTAATGAGAGATGTACTTATGTATTGTAAAGGACCTTGAGCGGTCCTCTCTCATTCATAGTAGGTATAAGGGATTTATGTAAGTAGGTAGAATTGACTATTAGATTAGAAAGTTTTAGAAGGAGTGGAGGGAAAACGGATATAGACACCCTCATTGTGTATTGTAACATAGTTAGAAGCATTGGAGCATAGAAGAGAAGAAGAGAGCTGTGTAAGAACACCCATGTACTGATATTTGGATTAATAGAAAGAGGTTGATTCAAATTCATGGTTTTGTGTTTATTCCTTGTGTATTGATGTTGAATGATATTCTCATGAATGTTTGCTTCCTGTTATACATTTGCTTTTATATGTTGTGTATGTGATTTCATGGTCTGAGTTTGAAGTCTGGAAGGAAGAAGGAATGAGTTTCAATTGTTTCTCTGTCTGAGAAAACTTCTTGCAAGGGGTGCAGTTGAATTGTCTACAAGGAGTGCGTCGACAAGGAGTTCAAAGGGTTGTCTCTGAAAGCTCAGGAGAGGTAGCATTTTTTCTCATTTCCTTAGAGTGCAGTAGGGCACAGGTGTCGTGCAAGGAGTGCACAGGCCAAGGAGAGTCTCACGGTTGCGGACCTGAGCCAAATATCGAAGGACTACTGCTGCAGGTGTGCGCAGAGTCAAAGTATTTGTCATTTGAAGGTGTCTGAAGGTTGCGTAAGGAGTGCGTGCAAGGATCCTCTTTGAGGCTTGAAGTTGTGAGAAGCTAAAGAGGAGTAAAGTCTTTGAAACCATGGAAGGCAGCATAGGAAATGGATGTATTTGAGTGATTAGAAGGTATCTGGAATTCATTGCACAAGCGGATAAGTCCAGGGAAGAGTCCTTGGTTTCATTCACAGGAATCGTCAAAGGGAAGGGATCGACGGTCAGGAGTCTGTGGGGAGGATTAGCAAAATCTCGCCAGTCGTTAGATCTGCAAGAGCAACGAAGGGGTTACGGCTATGTCCGGAGTTCAATCTCCAGATATTGTGGACCGTCAGATCTCATTCAAACACCCATCAGCCATTGCATTGACCAGGAGTTGCACGAAGTTTAATCTTTGTGAACAAGAGAAGGAAAGTTTCGATGAGAGGCGTGGCCATCAAAATTTCAGCATTCGTGAAATCAAGAATCACAAGGACGAGTGATCGGGAATTTTCATAGTGAAAATCCCGGAATCAATATGAGTCGTCCATCTTGAGGAGATAGGTGGCAATCATCAAGAGCCCGTCGGCGTTTCGGCGACTGGGGTTTCAAGTTGACAAAGAAATTGTGTCATAGGGGCATCGAAAGTCTCGAAATCCTGAGGTTGAATCAGGGTTGTCCATCTTGAGGGGATGGGTGGAGAAGATCTAAGATCTTGAGTAAAGTCCCGAAAGGGAAGACTCCATCAGATTTTCAGGATTCGGCAAATCAGAAGTTCTGAGGGTAAAGGATCGGGAAAATCCATGTTGGAAACCCCGTAGACGATAGGAGCCGTCCATCAGTTGGGAGACGTGGGCGAGATTGGAAGCCCATCGACATTTCGGTCATTGGGACTCGCACAAGAAAATGTTTTGGCTTTGCAGTTGGTGAAACCCCAAGGGTTAATCTGAACTGTCCATCCACTTGGGACGCGTGTCAGAAATCCCAAGAAAGTTAGGGATCGACATTTCGTGATTCCTCGAGACAAGGGGAACTTGCAGTTCAAAATCGTGAATTTTGATTTTCTGAAAAATAGGAGAGATCTGTGTGGGACCCTACTGACATCACTTCAACATAACGAGGCATCGGGAATTTACATGGTGAAAATCCCGAAGTGGTGAGGACCGTCCATCCTTGAGGATGCGTGGCCGAGATCGAATCTTTCAGGAAATTTCCTGAAAGGAAAAGTCAACCATCGAAAATTCAAGCATCGGGAAATCGGAGATTCCGTGGACAAGAGGTTTAGTGCATTTCGACATTCGAAACCCCGAATCCCAACAAAAGGTAAGACTGTGGTCATATCAAGGCAGACCACATGACTAGGGTATAGCTAGGAGGGACTAAAGTGAAAAGGGAACATATTGGGAAAATGGAGATCGGGAAATCGAGAACCAAAGGGTCACGACATCGGGATTTTGAAAACCCCGAAACCCGATAGTGATTTTCTGTTGAGAACGGAGAAGGGAATAGGCCTAAAGGTTGTAAGGGGCCAAGAAACACCTGTGGGTTAGATTTAAATAAAGATTCCAGGGGAGAATCGAAGGAGCCACTCTGGCTCGAGGGTGAACTTTGAACGATCCTTAAGACTGGGAGGTCAGCGCAAGGGCCTTTACTGAGGCAGAGGGTGCGGTCTGCATTAGTATCGGGTAGGTCCATGTCAGGGAAATTCAAGGGTCTGACAAGGGTTAGAAGGGTAGGAGATGACATGGCAGGCCCAAGCAGGGTTTCAGTGACCACAACCTTGTCAATTTGAACACACTCAGGAGTGACAAATCCATTCCTTGATAGGAAGGCTTTCCAACAGTCACCACTGAGCTTCAAATGGTGAATGATAATGATCTTGATCAAGTAGTGATGGAAAAGGCTGTTATCATCCTTCTCACACTTAAAACATTTGGACATTTTTTAAATACTGCGTAGGAGATAGTGGGGCATGTTCAGAGGGTAGTCTATAAAATTCATCAATAACCGAAGATGATACAGAAATACCAAACCATAACGACCTTCGCAAGTCACAAACTACTAAACAATTGCCAATAGATCATGCCACCTGGGTTTGAGGGTAGCTACAGGCATACCTCTATCACAACTAATGATCTTTCTAGATGTGAATAGGAGTGGCCATGGCACCTCGTCCACTTTGGAGTTCTTAAACCACCTTTGCCCTGTAGCTGGTAAGCCTGTAGCCGAGCTGAGGAATTTATCATTTAGCTCGATTTGTATGTCTCCTACCTTAGCCCTGCATCCGTCGAAGGTGAGGGTGAACTGTTGGGCTACCGAAATGTTGAAACCCTCAAATATTTGGATAAACACCAGCCAACCACTATTTTCCAAATCCTCATGAGCATTGTCGAATAGCAGGAGTGTTTGGCTACCATTAGATTCTATGCGCACCACAGGTGCCATAGACGAGGGCACACAGTGGGCAGGGTAAATGGACAGAGTTTTGGACAGGGTATACGTAGGATCGAATGCTCAGATATTTCCCCAAAACCAACAGCGATAACCCAGGATAGGAGGCATGCATTAATGCCTAAGTGTACGAGGGTGGTGGAACAAAATCAACCCATCTAAAATAGTCATATCCAAATGTACAATTGACGGCGCATATGGTGATTCAAATTACTATTGGTATATGTTAAAAACAATGCCATTCAAACAATTAATGAAAACTATGGTAAGTCGACCCAAATATTTGCGCAAGCAATAGTGTTTGCATGGTCTTATAAAATCAAAACAATGTTTCGAATAAGGATTTGACCATAAAACTTATGCATTGTATGAAACTATTGAATTAAGGGTCTAATCACCATGTTTATGAAACCATTGAATTCAATCAAAAGTAATAGAACATCAAACCACCATTGAATCAAATATTTGATCATAACCATTCGAATACCATCACAATCTTATAAAAATGAAGTTATATTAACAACCAAAAAATGCCAAATGAGTAAAGGTTTTGGTGTCTTGCCAACTGTGTGACCATAATTGAATAAGAGATGCGATGAACACATAGACAAGAGTGAACATAATAATCTAGTGATGATTTTAATGCCATCGACGTGACTTTGAAATCAAAGTTTTCACGCTTGCAGTCATGAAAACAAGAACAAAAGGTAGGTGTGCAAATGCGCAAAATAATAGTGTTGTTTTATTCAAAAGATTGCGATGAGAATCAAGGTTTCCAAAACACTTGTGTAGGAGGCTTATAAGGATAGGATAAAAATGAGAAATGGCTGCCAACAATGGCAACACACTGGTAGAAGTAGTTATCTCTGCCAAAAGAACAAATTCAGATTATGATAACAAGAATAATTCAAACTCAAAAAACAACGAGAAAATTGTTTAAACATCATTATTAATCAAATATTCCAGCAGTGTTTAAAGGATGAAAACTGATAACAATCTTAAGACAAGCGAGCCACAATATTAAAGATAAAATCTCCAATACTGTTGACAAAGCCACTGCTACCAGCAGGCGTTCATAGCCTCGACAGGGTTGCCATTTAACCCACTCTGATATCTGTATCCTGCCAAGAAGTTCCATATCATAATAAAGTACATTTTAAGGTCAAGAGATTTCATACTTACGCATTTTCATATACCCAACATTGCTTCGTTACCAGTGGGCCTGTTCAGTACCCCGACGAAGTTGTCTTGGCATCATGCATGCATTTACCCGCTACCAGTAGACCTGTTCAGCATCCCGTCGGGTTTACAAGCACTTCCCACAACTCTTTTATGATTTAATTTTTTAAAGATATATAATTGAGTGGGGTGACGCTGAAAATTATGATATTTTAAACATATTTTTACAGACCTCAACAGAATTTTTTAGAACTGTCCTTCATTAAGATCCAGAGATGGTTTATTTACAGAACCAACCTTCTAAGGCAGGGAGACATCTTCTGAGTCATTTCCTTAAGGAACAGGGACAGCGTAAGAAGATAATAGATGATCGTGACAGGATTTACTCATAGATCGAAATCAATTAACTTCTTTCAAACAACAGTCTTTTCAACACAGATGTAAATTTCAGAAGTATATAATCGATGTTTATACAATTTTTCAGTGGTCATTTTAGTGAAAGAATTTTTTATTTTCTTTGTCTGAACAGTTCAAGATTCAGGTATGTGTATTTTCAAAAGCAAAAACTGATAAGTGCAAGGGTAAAAATTCAAAACCAAAACAATAAAAGGAAAGCCAACAAAAGAAAAATATTCACATAATATACAAAGGGTTGTCATCAAGAGAAATATCTTTTCAGAGCTTGGCCATTGACCAGATAGGTGTCTGGCTGTCCCTCTAGACTCTGAAATCGAAAAGAGCTGGGACCCAATTTCTCAGTAACTAAAAATGTTCCAAGCCATAAGTTTTGAAATTTCGTGTGCTCTCCCTTTCTCTCATGCGGTTTGTCCCATTTCAAGACAAGGTCACCTACTTTGAAGCTCCTATCAGAGGCAGAGTTAGCATCAAACCATCTTTTGACTACTAGTTGATGCTGATCTAACTTACGTTTAGCTTGAGCTCTTACCTCTTCTACTTTCATTAAAGCGTTAATTCGGTTTTCCAATGGGGGGCAGTCTTCTTCTTGTATTTTTCTGCGATAGCTGTAGTGAGGGAAGAAGAATGTGTGGTGGCAGAATTTCTTCTCTGCCATAAACGAGAAAGAAGGGAGAGTTACATACAACAGTTTTTGGTGTTACCCTATCAACCCAGATTGCGTTTAACAGTGCATTATGCCAATTTTTTGGATTTTCAGATACCGTTCTCTTAATGATTTTAATAAGATTCTTATTGGTTGATTCTGCCAATCCATTGCCCTGAGGGTAGTAGATGGTAGAATACTTCAATTTAATTCCTTTTTATAAAGCGAACTCGCTCATCTCAAGAGATGAAAAATAAGAAGCGTTATCGAATACTAAATAGTTAGGAATACCAAAACGAGTAATAATATTCGAATTTAAAAAGGCAATAACCTGACTGGTATTCACAGTTCTTAATGCGGTAGCTTCAGACCATCTGGTGAAGTAATCTGTGGTTGCTATGATAAACTTATGCTGCTGTGAGGATGGCAGATTGATTGGACCAATAATGTCAAGGCCCCACAGCTGAAAAGGGGAGTCTACTAAAACATGCTGCAAAGGAAAGGTTGGTTTCTGTATGCGCCCTGATGCTTTTTGACAAATAATACACTTACGAAACAAGGCATGGGCGTCTCTAAAAAGCGTGGGCCAGTAATAACTGGCTCTCAAAACTTTATGGGTAGTGGTGTCACCACCAAAATTCCCACCAGCTTCTCCTGCGTGCAATTCTAGTAAGACTTTTTCTGCTTCATCTTTCTCAAGACAGTGCATTAGTACGCCATCAAAATTTTGACGAAACAGAATAACATTAATCAAATGAAAGGAGGTAGACTTTAATATTAACACTCTTATTTTAGTGGGATCCAGGTGACGGGGGGCTGACCCATGTTCAAGACAGAATTTTATATCGTCATACCATGGACTGACAAAGTTTTGTGCACAACAGATTGCATTTTGATTGTGTTGTCCTAGGTTTGATGTATCGTTTTCCTCTTGCTATCCTATTGCTAAATCAACAACTAAATTGCATAACCCTTGGCCTCTGACTATCTGATATGGGGTAATTTCTATGTCGTACTCCTGTAAGGAAGTAACCCAGTTCACCCTCTTTTCGCATAATTCTTTCTGCACTAACAGATTCCTGACGGCTAGGTAAGGGACGATAATTTTCATCCTAGATTTCAAAAGATAAGACCGGAAGTGTTTGACTGCTTTGAAAATAGCGTAGGCTTGTTGATCTACCACTGGGTAATTAAGTTCTGCACCTTTGAAAGAAGAGCTAATAAAGGCAATGGGTACTTCATTGTTTTCAGTGTTCTTTTGAGTTAGGATGACAACGTAGGAGCGGTTAGAAGAAAAAGTGTAGAGCATGAAGTCTTGCGAAAATTCGAGGCTAATGAGAGAAGGAGCGTCTATTATGGCCTTTTTTATTGCATTAAAAGCTTGGTTTTATAAGGGTCCCCAATGATATTGTGTGTCTTTCTTAATTAAATTATGTAAAGGTCTGACCATTTCGGAGAAACTGGGGACGAATCTCCTGACAAAGTTTATTTGGCCTAAGAAAGACTACATAGACTTTTTGGATGTAGGACGGGGAAGTTTCGAGATGACTTGTGTCCTTTCAGGATCGATAATCATCCCTTTGCTTGACACAATGAATCCTAAGAGTTTACCTTGTTCTACTGCGAAGATAGATTTTTTAGGATTCAAGGAAATGTCATATTTATGACATCGCTGTAGAACAGCTCTTAAATGAGCCAGATGATCAGTTTTGTTTTTAGAAAATACAGTAACATCATCCAAGTAAACTACGACAGACTGATTGATTAAGCCTCGGAAAGTGATGTCCATCACTCTCTGGAAAGTGGCACCAGCATTAATCAATCCAAAGGGCATTTTCCGATAAGCATAGGTGCCCCATGGAGTGCAGAAGGTAGTTTTAAGTTGGTCTAGAGGAGACATCAGGACTTGGTTGTACCCTAAGAAACCATCCAATAAATATAGCCTCTCAGAACTAGATACTTGTTGAAGGATCTGTTCCATAGGTGGGACAAGATAGTTGTCTTTATCAGACGCTCTATTAAGGTTTTGAAAATCGACGCAAAGTCGTATTTCCCCACTTTTCTTTCGGATAGGGACAAGGTTAGAAACCCATTGTGTGTGCCTAACTGGGAAATTTATCTTAGCATTCAGGAGTTTATTTAATTCTTTTTTGACGGTCCGTTCGAGCTTAGGGTGCATTTTTGTTAATTTTTGTTGAAAGGGCAAGGTTTGGGGTTTCATGGGAATGACATGTTGTATGATGTTAGGGTCGAAAGTTTTAAGGTCATCATATGTCCACGCAAAAACATCTTTAAATTATTTAAACAATTTAATAAATGCAACTTTTTCTTGTTCCGAACACCCTACCCCTAAATTAATGCACTGTGGATTGTCATTAGTTCCCAAGTTTACTTTTTCATACGATAACGAGGAACTGTTGGTTTTACAGTTGACCGTTTTTTTGAATTTATCTTGAAGATCGTAAAATTTCTCTAATCTAACTACAGATTTAGGGATCGAATTTACCATGTCCAATGAAGATTCAGGAGATCTTGGATCTGGTATTACCGTGAAATCGCGCAAATTATCATCGTGAGTGCATCCGTCGATCACCATGCCTTGAAAAGTTTCTTCCATATGCAAGAAGCTAATAATCTGTTGATCGTCGTCGAAGACTCTCCAATTCGTGATGTTGTCGGGAACGGATGGCCTGAACAACAGTTCGACGAAGAATGCGTTCGGGGACAAGCCTTCTGCAAGAAAGAGTTTATAAGCTACATTAGCTAATAGATCAGATTCAAAATTATTCAATCTAGGAATAGAATTTATATTGAAAGTAGAAAATTTATTCATTAAATTCCATACCTCAGATTGGTAGCTTTTAAGATGCGGAGACAGATAGTGGATAGAATCTCTTACCTGTCTAACTACGATTTCGGAATCGCCAAAGACAGTCAAATTTTGAATTTTCATATCTAAAGATTTTCTGAGGCCTTGCAGTAAAGCGTCATATTCTGCTGTGTTATTAGTACATTCAAATTCTAACCTACATGCAATCAAGGTTTTGTTACCTTCTGGATCAATAATAATGCAGCCTGCACCAGCTCCTTCATTGGACTTTGACCCATCAAAATAAAGAGACAAAATTTGATTTTTATTGGGTGCATGAGACCATTGTGTAGAAGTTGTTGGCTGCACATATGCTACAATATCAGACTGTTGTTATGGGTTGGTGATAGTTGAAGTCTCGGCCATGAAATTGTTGAAAAAGGTATCCATCCCTTGTATTTTGGGTGAATCAGCAGAAGGTGTAAATGGCTCATTGGGATCATTCAAATCTGTGACCGTGAACTTAAGGTAGCGTTCACGATTTACCTTGATTTTGTTGGGCTTGTCATTCTCTGGAAGCCACAGGTGAGACCAATTTGTCACGAAATAGATGTGTAGCTGATCCGACCAGTCTCTGCTTATAAACAAACCATAAACTTCTGGAATATCCACAACAATAATATCAATAACTTGATGAACTTTGGGGTTAGACGATAATCTTATAAGCACATTCTTTAATTCGCCTATGACATTTACACTAGTTCGATCAAGTTGGGTGATTTTTAAAGTGGATGATACAGACCATGGCATCACATTGGATGATGCTCTTGAATCTACCATACAATTGTGCACGTTTCTATTAAAGATTTCGAAAGTTAACAAAAAAGGAGGTACATTTCTGCGAGTACTAAGTGTGGAAGCTTGTGGTTTTTTACTCGCAGTCTCTAAAGTTAATTTATCTATATTCATTACATTATTTATAGGAAGAATTCCTTTGTCGTGAGGATCAGGATTATTTTTAGTGGAAGGCTTTTGAGGAACTTTGTTCTGAACAACCTTGTTACTGCTTGAATTACCATTTTTTCTATTCTCTGCGATATTCTGTAACATTTTTTGTAGCAGAAACATAAATTTTAATAACTCATAAACAGAAATGTTAGCCCTTAACTTTTTAAGATCTTCAACTAAATCATAATCTAAGTTGGGGTTTACATGACTCTGTTTAGTCTCAGCTAGCTTAGATTGCTTTGGGGGCAAAGTCGTAGTGTTTTCGGAAGAAGGTTTGTTTGTTGTCTTACTCCTAGTATTGTAGGGATGTATTGTCTTGAAGTTAGCTTGAAAGATGCTATCTGAGAAGTGTCCAAAAATGTTCGGAGAAGATTCCTCTTCTTCAACTGTCTCTTGTTCAACTACCTCCTCAGGAATCTTAGGAGGCATCAAGTTATCCTGGGCTTCTAGAATTGTTTGAAGGGAAAATTGCAGACTTTCTAGATTTAGGCCCTCGGTATTTGGATTAGGTCAGTTGGTGGGAAAAGGCTTCCTGAACAGGGGTTTGTGGGGCCCTTTGCTCGAAGAAGCTTCTTCGGCCGTCCTTTTCAAATCTATAACTTGATTTGATAGTTTTTGAACTACCTTAGTTAGGTTTTCTAAATCCGAGCTTTCAGGTTGTGTTTTATTTTGAGAAGGTCTAGGGAGGATTTCGATCTTCGTTTTGGAAGATGAATTAGTCTTTGTTTCGCTGCTAGTAGTGTCTTTTAAACTAAGTATGTCTTTTTCAATTTGGCTGGCCTCTTCGAAGGCCTCCAACAACGTAGCTTTCATAGATTGTTTTACCCAAATGGCTATACTTTGATGTAGGGCTTTAGTATAGTATGCTATGATAAGATTCTCAGCAGGCATGGAATCCGTAGGGATTCGGTTCTTAAGTGTTAAGAATCTTTGATTAAAGTCTTTAATTTTCTCTTTTGGGTTCATTCTTAAGCTAGAAATCTCCATAACTAGAACTTCTGGAGACTTATCATCTCCGAAGTTTTCCAGAAAGAAAGATTCAAACTTCTCCCATGACACGATGGTATGGGGTTGTTGGGAAAAGTACCAAGTTGAGGCATTACCCTTGAAAGTGTAGGGGAACAACCTACAGACTACATCTTCTTGCTCGACATTACGGATTCTAATGGCTAACATAAACTTTTTAATGTGATCTTCTGCGATCTGTTTAGAGTCAGGGTCAAACTTGGGAAGCCACTTCTCTGAATGTTTGGGTAAGGGATGTTGAGGCCCAGGTATGGCTACAGCATCCTGGTCGAGCCAAGGTCTGGTAGGATTGTTCTGGTTTTCCATTGGTGTAGGCAGTGTGGAAGGTTGAGAAGGCGAACTGCCTTCGTCGGAAGAGTCTTCTCCAGAAGAAGAAGGAGGTGAAGGAGGTGGTGAGGGTGGTATTCCAGATCCTCTTGTAGTAGGAGTGAGGATTGGATCTGTAGGGTTTAAAGAGAGGTTAGTGCCTCCAAGATGTTCTCTGATATCAGAGAAGTCTAAAGGTTGGTCCAAAGTTCAATTTGGTTGCCTCAAACGGGCGAAGGCACTATGTGTTCTTAAGAGAGATTGGCAGACAATCTCTTGTACGTCACCACCTGTAGGATTTGGAGTTGTTGGTTCAACTATGATCCGTAGATCGTCGTTTGATGTGGTTACTGTTTGAGGGGGGATGTTGTCGTTTGAATGACTTCTTGTCACTATAGGTGAGCGGTTAGGTGGTGGAGGAGTCTTACGACTGCCTCGTGCCATTAATAAATTTTAGGCCCTCCTTCTAGCGCCATTTGTTGACGGGCGAAAATGAACGCTCGCCAACTAGAGGAATGGATCCGATCCAGGGTTGTCTAAATAACCCAAGCCTTTTGGGATGATCCACCCCGACGGGTTTAGCAGCTCCATTGGCCGATCTAAGTCCTACAAAAATGAAAGAAAACTAACTAAAGGAACTAATCTAAAAGAAAACAACAATGAAAGCAAACTAATAAACAAATCTGAATATATATACAGTCTACTGTCTAATATTATACAATAATATTTCTATGAAATCAAATGTTCAACTATCAACACGATTAAATATTAATCACAAATGTACAATATTTACAGATTACATATTTTAAATGAAAACCTATTAAAATCATTTGTAAACTGTCCTATGACAGCAAAACTATTGTTTTTTGATTTTTATAATTTTATGAGAAAGAAATAAAATGAAAACTATCTAAGCTGAGAAATTAAAATAATAATCCTAACAGTAAATCTGAACTATATATATCTATCTAAACTACTTAAATAACACTAATAAACTAACCTGTAATAACGCTTTCCAATTTTTCCCGTGCAAAGTATCTGATTCAGTTGTTCGATGGGAGGAAACCCACACCAAATTTTCCACAAGATTCTTGTAAACAGGAAGAAACAATGCTCTTTTGAATATCAATGACAGAACAAGCAAGATATAAAACGACAACAACCTTATAATTTACAAACCATAACAATTAGATAAACCCATATGTGAAGATTTGTACAAAATGATTCATTTAACGAAGAAGATAAACCTTTATTCATTAAATCGAAACAGAGTAATTGTTGTATTAAAACTGAGATACATGAGACATGGATAGAATTTAAATCACAACGCATTAACCTGTAATAAGTCTTGATATCTAAAGTAGTCAATGACTTAATCACAAATTAAAATGCACAAAACCTGAACAAAAGTATGATAAATTGAAAGCTAAAGTTGTTACAAAAGATCCACTTCCATTCGAGTTTGTATCATCATAAATCCATACTCTTGTCCTCCCACCAATCGATGGGTTCATTACAAAAAATAACAAGTATTTAAAGACCACAGGGTAAAACATCCCTGTGGAAATTATCAAAAACAATTTACAAAAAGTCTGGGAATAATCCCCCAAGTCTCTATTTCTGACTTAAGCTAACAACTTGAACCAGATCAATGTAACAAAAGTATGTTCTAAACTGCCACAACACATCCAATTGGTCGTTGAAATTCCTATGCACCTGAAAGTGGACAAGAATAGACAAGTTTAGATAATGTTTTTTTGGTAAAATTAACAAAAATCTAAATTTTAAGACTAGCTACAGAATCTCACGATTCTGTAGCTGGTCTAATTTGAAAACAGAAACGTTTTAAATCAATCCAAAACTAACATAAATACATTCGAACTATTAAATAAATATTTAATTACTAATTGAAAACAAAACAAATCGTTCATGCCAGAAGTAACCAAATCTTCATGCCAATTTGAAACAGACAGAATTGTTTTGATAATTCGAAACCAACGAAAGATGTTTTTGAATCAATCTCAAACGAAACAGACTATAACCGATCTTTCATATTCATTCAATACAAAAACAATATTTTATGTCGACTCAGAACTTTAACAAAATCGTTGTTGACTCAAAACAAAACTAATAGAATTGTTCTTTAATTCAAGAACTAACAAAACTATATCAAACCAATCTTCAACGCATATACAAACGACTATGCCAATTCAAACATACAGAATCGTTTCAAAATCAAACCAAAAGAAATGAATCGAACTAACTTAGGGCTGACACAATCATTATGCTAATGAAAAATCGTATCAATCAAAACATAGTTGTGTCCGAGTTTAGCAAACAAATCTTCTATACAGATCGAATGCAATCATAATCCAAAACGAAAATAATCATTCAAAACAAAACAAAATCGTTTCTTGAATCTATTCGAACAGAACTAAACGAAAGCAAACCCAATCGGTCATACTAATTCAAGCCAACTCATAAAACAAAATTGATGTTGAAATACATACCTGGGTAGTAAGAAAATGATTCGATCATGATAACTTTGAATTGACAAAGGCTGTTGCCGCCTCGACATTTCTAAAGACAATTGAACCGGTGCTTTTTTGTTTCTTCTTGTTGGCTTGTAGCCTATCGTTCTCCTTTGACAACACAAAAACCCGTTCCTTTAATGATTTAATCTTAGATTGCAACAAAGGAACATCCATGTAATAATGTTCAAGCCAGGAATTGCATTGGGTACACAGTGATTGATCAGGCCTTGGCATCATAGGCGAGGGTTCTTTCAAGTTACCAGGGGTTTCACTGTGAAGCCTAATTCCCGGGAAGTTAGGGTCGTTCTTTAGGCATGAAGGAAAGTTGGAAACATAATCATAGGGTTCCATAGAGCAGAGGCCATGAGAGTAAGGGTATTCCTCATCTAGGAAACGTTCAATCTCAGAGTCTGAATCCTCACTCAAGATGATAGGTTTTTGGTCCGTGCTCTGCTTGGGCTTGTTCCGAGCACATCTCGATATCCATTGTGCATTTTTCTTTCCCTTACTATTGACAGCAGTATCACCTTTGCCTTTCTTCCTCACAGGCCTCTTGACAGCCTTAGTATTGTCTTTAGCACACGGGTCGGCCATGGTATCGGGTAGGTCCATGTCGGGGAAATTCAAGGGTTTGACATGGGGTAGAAGGGTAGAAGATGGCACGGCTGGCCCAAGCAGGGTTTCAGTGACCACAACCTTGTCAATTTGAACACACTCGGGAGTGGCAAAGACATTCCTTGATAGGAAGGCTTGCCAACAGTCACCACTGAGCTTCAAATGGTGAATGATAATGATCTTGATCAAGCAGTGATGGAAAAGGATGCTATCTTCCTTCTCACGCTTAACACGTTTGGACATTTTGTAAAGACTGCGTAGGAGATAGTGGGGCATGTTCAGAGGGTAGTCTATAAAATTCATCAATAATCGAAGATGATACAGAAATACGAAACCATAACGACCTTCGCAAGTCACAAACTGCTTAACAATTGCCAATAGATCATGCCACCTGGGTTTTATGGTAGCTATAGGCATACCTATATCACAATTAACGTTCTTTCTCGATGTGAATAGGAGCGGCCACGACACCTTGTCCACTTTGGAGTTCTTAAACCACCTTTTCCCTGTAGCCGGTAAGCCTGTAGCCGAGCTGAGGAATTCCTCATTTAGCTCGAGTTGTATGTCTCCGACCTTAGCCCTGCATCCATCAAAGGTGAGGGCGAACTGTTGGGCTACCGAAAGGTTGAAACCCTCAAATCTTTGGATAAACACCGGCCAGCCACTATTTTCCAAATCCTCATGAGCATTATCAAATAGGAGGAGTGTTTGGCTGCCATTAGGCTCTATGCGCACCACAGGTGCCATAGACGAGGGCACACAGTGGGCAGGGTAAATGGATAGGGTTTTGGACAGGGTATACGCAAGATCGAATGCTCAAAGATTTCCCCAAAACCAACAGCGGTAACCTGGGATAGAAGGCAGACATTAATGCCTAAGTGTGCAAGGGTGGTGGAACGAAATCAACCCATCCAAACAGTCATATTCAAATGTACAATCGACGACACATATGGTGATTCAAATCACTATTGGTATATGTTAAAAACAATGCCATTCAAATAATTAATGAAAACTATGGTAAGTCGACCCGAATATTTGCGCAAGCAATAGTGTTTGCATGGTCTTATAAAATCAAAACAATGTTTCGAATAAGGATTTGACCATAAAACTTATGCATTGTATGAAACTATTGAATTAAGGGTCTAATCACCATGTTTATGAAACCATTGAAATCAATCAAAAGTAATATAAAATCAAACCACCATTGAATCAAAGATTCGGTCATAATCATTCGAATACCATCACAATCTTATAAAAATGAAGTTATATTAACAACAAAAAAATGCCAAATGAGTAAAGGTTTTGGTGTCTTGCCAACTGTGTGACCATAATTGAATTAGAGATGCGATGAACACATAGACAAGAGTGACCATAATAATCTAGTGACGATTTTAATGCCATTGATGTGACTTTGAAATCAAAGTTTTCACGCTTGCAGTCATGAAAACAAGAACAAAAGGTAGGTATGCAAATGCGCAAAATAATAGTGTTGTTTTATTCAAAAGATTGCGATGAGAATCAAGGTTTCCAAAACACTTGTGTAAGCAGCTTATAAGGATAGGATAAAAATGCAAAATGGCTGCCAACAGGTAGTGGTTATGTGACAAAGTGGTATCAGAGCATGGTTACAACACTCGGCCTGATTGGGCTCATGGACAAGTTGCGCATAAGCTCTTTTCGAAGCACTCCTACGAGGAGTAACCCCCCTAACTTAACTCTCTTTTCCAGGATTAAAACTTGGAAACGAGAACCCGACTGTGTATGCATGTGAAAGAGTTATAAATTTATGCGCAGGTTATAAAATGTATTTAACTCTTGACTAATAACCAGCGTTTGTCTTTTCACCCAAGCGGACGATCAACCACAGGAATTTACAGACTCAAAGAATGGTGACTCACCAAGAGATGGGAGAAGGCTCCCATAATAGAGACAAAGAGTCTGACAAAAGAAGAGCAATAGGAACCCCTCCAGATCTAGCCAAGACTGTGAGGAGTCTCATGGTTGAATTGCAAAGCTACAAGGCCGACAATAAAAGGATGATGAAAGAACAAGAAAAACAAACTGAAATTAATGCAGTTTTACTACAGAGCTTATCCGACCTACAACGAAAAATGCAGCATGAACCCGAGATGTAGAAACATGGTCGTATCAGTGGCCATACTGAGAGGAGCACCTCAAGGAAGGTCCACCCCAGAGGCAAAGGATCAGTTCTAGACGATTCCTCTGAGAAGGAAGCTGGTGATTCAGAAGGCTCTTCCAGTAGCAGGACCAGTTCCTATTGTCGAAGAAAATCGAAGAAGAAAAAGACTTCCAAGGGTCATAAATTTGAGGAATTCAGAAAGGACAAACCTCCCTCCTTCGACGGTGAGATAAAGAAGGGAGAATAAGCCGAGGCCTGGCTACTTGGACTGAATAAATATTTCAGAGTCCATGATTTTTCCCAAAATTTGAAGGCCCGAGTGGCCACTTTCAATCTAAACGGAAAGGCTTCCATCTGGTGGGAAGATCTTAAGAATATGAAAGGGGTCCGCGACGAGGACCTATCTTGGAAACAGTTTGAAAAGTATTTTCGGAAGAAGTGTTTGTCAGAAAGATATTTCGACGAGAAGGCTAAAGAGTTTTATGAACTCAAACTGGGGCAATTCACTATAGAGGAATATGTCAAAAAATTCCTCGACTTATTGAGATATGTATCCTACATCAAAGTAGAGAATGCGAAGGCGCAACTCTTCATCAGTGGGTTACCCAAGGAATACCAGAACCGAATTGAGTTTGATGAGCCAAATACCTTTGAAGACAGTATTCGAAAGGCAACATATTTTCATGAACAATATGGACATCGGGCAGAGTCTCGTGGAGACTGGAAACAGAAGAGTGGGTCGAGATTTCAGAAAAAGGGGATCAAATCCTCAGGATTTAAGAACTACAAGAAGAACCCCAGAATGAACTCTCCAACCTGGAGTGTACTCCAGCAGAACTTTCCCTCAGTGGATGGAAATAAAACTTCTGGACCTATACCAGTGAATACTAATAACCGAAAGAGAGAACCTCTGAAATGTTGGGGTTGTGGAGAAGAGAATACCCTGAGAGACTGTCCACACCGACAACAGAACAGTCAAAAAGTTTATAACATTCAAGAAGCTACCACAGTCAATGATGTGGCAAGGAGTGTGTCATAGATTTATGCAGCCTTGGATAATAACCAAGCTGACCACCAAGCTTCAGTGGTGGAAATAGAAGGTATGATTTTCAACCATCTAGTGTCGGTTTTGATTGACCCTGGTTCAAATTTGAGTTATATAGCCCCTAGAACTATTGATAAGTTTAAGCTAAAGCCACGAAAACAAACCAAGCCATGGTTGGGATAGTTAGCCACTGGCACCAACATAAGGGTAGCAGAGGTCATACCAGCCTACCAATTAATGTTGGGTGAATTCCCCACCCAAGCAACCCTTAACATATTACCCCTGGGATCATACGATCTGTTGATTGGTATGGACTGGCTGGCCGCCCA
>SNQJ01S0083882.1:20100-34750 GCA_010110895.2 Picea sitchensis
TCAGTTGCTTCGAATTGTCCTCCTGTTCTTCTATTAAGTGCGTTATTCTCTTAGCCATGAAATCCCTTAATTCTTTCGTTTTCTGTTCTATGGCTACCTCTTCTTCTTTCCTTTGTATTTGATCTCTCTCGATCCAAGTCTTTCCTAACAAAAGTCCAAAAGGGGTGTTGTTCTCAACAAACTTAATTACCTCAAATTCTTCTTTTGTCGATGTTCCATGAGCACTCATAGGTACATGAGTAATTCTTCCACATAGGGTTATCATCTTTCCTTCAAACAATCCTATTCCTCCCAATGAAGGAATCATAACAGGCTTTCCTAATATTTCCCAAGTACTTTCTGTTATGATGTTCACCTGTGTTTCTGTGTCCAATACACATTCTATGTCGAAGTCTCCTATTCTTGTTTCTATGCACTCTTTATCTTTTAAGATCTCTGATAAACTGATGTCTCTGTGATCATTCAATGTTTCTTTCATCTGCAATAATATAGCCTCAGATTCTTTCTGGTTCTTTGGCATATTCTTAGTCTCTTGACCTTTCTCATGGTTTTCTTGTCTCGTGTTCATATTTTCAACTTTAGCAATCATTCTAGGGAAATCTAAAACTTCATGTCCAGTAGCCTTACAACAAAGGAAAATAGGACCTCTACTAGGGAATTCCTTAGCAAGATGTCCCAGTCTTCTGCAACTATAACAAAGAGTCAATCCTCTCTTTCTCTTAAATGATCCCCAACCTTTCCTGTACTGCGCAATGGGATCACAGTGATAGACTTGCAAAAAATTATTTCTAGGATCCTGCATCCACTTGTTTGTCTAAAAATTCTTTCTATGCATAGGAATAACATATCTTTCACTATTTCTATCAGATCTATTCATATCACATCTTATTTCTTCTAAATGTGCCCTAGTTTTCAAACTTGGATGAAATCTGTCAAATATACCTAGATCCATTCTCTCGAAACAAACATTTCCACTTATCTTACCTTTATCAGAGCACCAAGATTTGAGATCTTACCTCCTTTCTTTAGATCATAATTCTCTTCTTAGCACGGAAATTCACAAGTCAAGTAGAGTGTTGCGCACTACAACAACATATCTAGACACAAATATTTCTCTTTTCCTCAGTTCCTAGCAATCACAGTTTCAGGTCTCGACAACAGAACTATTTGTTGGCACAGGGGAAGACCCAGTTTCAACGTTTCAACAACGCACCAACAAAGCCCTGACTACTGGCCCTTTTGGCAACACCTGTGAAGCAGATGAAGTCTCACCCGAGGTAGAGGCAGGGAGGGTTTTAGGACTCAAGTGTCTACAACCTAGCCGGGACACAGATTTGTGATCACAATAATTAACAAAGATCTTAGCAGTTAACATTCATTAGATTTTACCCTTATTCACATCATAGGATAAAATCCATAATTACAGAACATCGCAGTATTCAACAAGATCTAAGCATATCTAACGGATCTAGTATTCAAACATGTTATTAATCACTAAGGTACTACATCAGATGTATTTGATATACATAAAGATTTGACACTAAGTAGAAATCACATAAATAACACAAAGTAGTCACAACACATGATATACGTGGTTCACCCCCAGTGTGGGGCTACGCCCACCAACTCTTATTCTTCTTTATTATTTTATTTCAATATTCTTACATGCACATAGCCTCGAAACCCACTCTGCATAGGACATGAGTGTTGTGGGTGGGAATCCATCCTACGGACTTAACATTTAAGGGATCTAATCATGCATGTAGAAAATGACCATTTCAAAGGCCTCTACTCTTTCCTATTCTCCCAACACAAAACCCCACATTCATGCAATACAAAGGTGTAAATGAGATCCAATAATTCTACCTTAAGTCCTTTGTTTGATGTTGATTCCTTTTATTTCACTCGCTCTTTGATTGCAAGCCTCCTCCCAAAGTTGACCTGCATTCACACATGAACAAATAAAAAGCTGCGAACATGCATTTCATATACTAATTGTTGGGTTAGTTATGAAAATATCATAAAATAAACATTCAACTTGAACACATGATATGGCGGGACGAGAAAAGTATTCCTTTTTGTATTAATCTTCACAAGAGTAAACTTACAATATGTGGTCGACATTGCTCCTTGAAATTGGTCGTGGGCTCCTCTTCAACTGTCCTCCAACTTCTTTTCTCTATACTTCTCTTTTCACAAGGATGGCTAAAGGTTGGGACAAGGGGAATGCTCAATTGGGTATAGTTTCTTTAGTATAATTTTCCTCCTCTCAAATGGGACCCCTACCCCTTCTTTTATAGGCTAGAAGGAGCTAGGTATTTGGTCGAATGACCGACCATGCATGGACGAAAGGTTTAGTTAGCTTACCCAAAGCTGTGTGTTCCATCAACAACTTTCCTTTTTTCGTGCTGTTGTAGGTACACACAGGTTGTATTGGGAAAGCTAGCATGTACACGCGTGCAGTAATGGAGCAGGGTGCATAGGACTTTATAAAGGGGTTTTTAAGAAGAGTTGTTCAATACTTTCTTGGCAAAGAAGGCATATGGGATGGCCTGATGTCAGGTAAGTATGTCTGGTGAAAATTAGGGTTATAACAGATGCCCCCTAATGTGTGAGGTCAGAAGAGCATCTGATGGCCGAAATACATTACCAATATTTATCAATGTACCAAACCGGTGAGCCTAGGGACTAGAATTCGGGAGGTGTCATCTGCAAAATAACAATTGTCTCACCGAAGCGGGCATACCCATGCTCGAAATGAAATAAAATCATGGATACCAATCAAATACACTGTATATCCATGCCATATAATTATATAAAGTGTAGCCGCGAGCAATACACAACGGATCTACATCTTGGAATAAAAAATATATACATTTATAGTATCCATCTTCTAGAAGCTGATAAGGTCTGATGGCTAGAGATGAGGTCTTCAGAGCTTGATCATCAACTTCAAAATATTCAAAACTTTGGTAGGAGTGTAATATGAGTGTACGAATTCAGTACCCAGAGGTCTTCGACTGCTCATCGGTCATGGACTAGAGGATCTTGATGATCAGGTTGAGGGCTTCATGGATTTCAAACAAAGACTTGATTGAAACTTCGGGATGGTCGGGCATGAGGGAAAGAGAAAAAATGTAGATGGGTCGACTCAGGATTTGTAAAAGCTTCCCTTAGACAAGAGAACAACAAACGATGACACTCAGGAAGCATGGCATTGACATAAGTTCATGATGCAGGAGGCATCACAAACTCTCCATATGTTTGGAAGAATAACCAAACGGAGGAGGACACAAATATATGTAGTGAGAACAAATTCCTAAGGTCATATTAAATCTCAGAGCTTGAATGACAAACAGAAGGATGTGCTTTGTCCAAGGGAGACTCATTGTGCTGCCAATAAAGAGAAAAACTTTTCCCTTCCTCTTTTTGGGGTATATTTGAATTTTTTTTTCAGTCTTTTTCAATAATTTTGGAAAGATTGAAAAAGAATAAAAGAATGCTACGTTACAAAGGAGGAACGAGTGTCGCAAACATACTAGTTCTAGGTGCAAGGACAAGACTTATGTTTAGATCAAGGACATTCAAAAAAATTCCTCATGGGGCCAAAGATGTCAAGACGAAAAGGAAAAGTGCTACATGGATTGCGTATAAGGCATGCTTCAGATGGTTCAGTTGAGAGTAACATGAAGTCGGCATTAGGCCAAAGACACGGGTATGAAAATGTGATTAATAAAACACACACTGGTAACGTCCTTCAATGTAATTTTAACGAGCCCAAAGAAGGTAAGCTCGACGGTTTTCATATTTAGAGAGTCTAAAAAAACGTAAAAGGAGACTCCACTGGGGTACCTTTTTTGAAGATAGTCTAGTCGGCTCGAAAAAGGGGTAAACTAGCACCGACCAGATGTCTATTCAAAACCATTTTAACGAGTGTGATAAAGACAAGGTCACTCAACAATTTTTTTATATTTAAGGAGTTTGAAAAAATCTTAACTATGGACTTCGTCAGGAATGTTCTTCTGGACCATTTTAACGAGTGTGAAATAATAAGGTCACTCGGTGATCTTTTCAATTTTAGGGAGTCTGAAAAGAGCTTTAACTATGGACTCCATGGGGGTTACTTTTTCGTAAATTTAGTCCCTCAGGCCTTAAAAAGGGTTAAAATTATACCTGAGAATACTCTTCTAGAGAACCGAGGCTTCTAGAGTATACATTTATTCGTACAGTTGACCATCTGGATCGAAAAAGGGGTAAACTACCGCCAGACAGACGTGACTTCAAAGTTCAGTTTAGCAAGCGTGAAGGTCAACAAGATCTCTCGACAATCTTTTCATGTTTAGAGGGTCTGAAAAGAGCTTAAAAGAAGACCCATGGGGGCTATGACTCATGTATGAAAATGGTTCAGGTAGAGCCCACTGCCAGGCTCAGACCAAGAGTCTCTTGGATAGTCAACTTGCAAAGTCTCCCAAAAGGGAAGAAAACACAAACCATGGTGTAAGTCCTCCCTCGGTATAGAAACCGTAGTCATGGCTTCAAGGATAGGTTCATCTGAAGGCAATTCAAAATCTGAGAAATCATGCAAGCGAGAGTCGACAGTCCCAAAGGGTGAAGTAAACTAACCATATTCCATATGACAATGGAGGCTCTGGCAAGGACTGGTGGATTCTATCAATGAAGAATCACAAGCACGAGGGCTTGAGGATCTACAAACAATGATATCAGACTCAGAAGGAGACTCAAGATTACTTGGACCAAGAGGGGAAAGAAAGGGCTCCCATGGCCCCATTGGGTAAACCAAAGGATCAATTACTGAGATGAAGTCTCAGGAAGGCAAACATGATTTCATAGGTTCCTACTCAGAAGCAATTGAACATCGAGGATAAGATGCCACATAATTAACCTGTGGCGGGGTAGAGTCTACACGACCGCTAGGAACATATAAAGGGGCAGTCTGAAATAATGTCGAATTAGGATGGTGATTATCAGATGCCAGCTGGTTGATAGTGACAATGCTTCCATTGAGAGGTAAATGCATCACCCGAAAGAGCGTAGACACCACAACATTCATAGCATATACATAATCACGCCCGAGAAGCATATGAAATCTAACGAGCCTTGCACCACTATAACATCAACAAGGATAGTCTTCCCACCTAAAGATATAGGTAAATGAGGAAGAACCTCCAAATATTCACTAGGAAGTCTGTCAAAAGACAACAACTCATGCAAAGAAGACACAATCTCGGGAGATCCAAAGAGTTTCCAAACCGAGGAGGATAAAGTACTCGCGGAAGCTCCTTCATCCACAATACATCGATAAATGTTTTTTGAATTAACTTCAAACCTTATTTGAAAAGGTGCATAAGAAGGAAGGCGAGGCTCAACAATATCATCCCAATCAAAGGAAACTATCCTAGGGCTTGGAGGGGGTGTACTTAGAATGAGCATAACGCCCCCTTGTTCTGAAAGTACTAAACTGGAAACGCTAAAAACATAGTTGGTAGACACTTCACTCCCCAAGAGAGGAGTGGGATCAACCAAAGACTGCATCGACGTGACCACTTTCTCAACCAATGGCTGCATAGGCTGAGAGACTACATGGTCTAAAGGCACCTCACCCCTCAAAAGAGGAGTGGGATCAGTCGATGACTGCATCGGTGCGACCACTTTCTCAACCAATGACTACGTAGGTTGAGAGAATACATGGTCTAAAGGCACTTCACCCCTCAAAATATGAGTGGGATCAGTCTATGACTACATCGATGCGATCACTTTCTCAACCAATGGTTCAATAGGCTGAGAGACTACAAGTTCTAAATGCACCTCACCCCTCAAAAGAGGAGTGGGATCATCCGATGACTTCATCGACATGACCACTTTCGCAACCAAAGGATGAATAGACTGTGAGGAAACCTCATAAGACTTAGAATAATAAGAGCTTGTAGACATGGACCATAATATTTGTACCTCTAGAATGCCAGGGCACAAATGAGTAAGGTGATATCCCTTCCAAAGATTACAAGAGGACTTAGGCTTACGTCCTATCCGTATAGGTTTCTCAACAGAATCGATGCCCCCAGCATGACTAGTAATGGTTGGTTGCACATCTCCAACATGACTTTCAGAAGCTGGTGATGGGTCGATAACTTGACTTGCAGAGGCTACAGACTTATTACCAGTATGACTAGCAATGATTGGACTCTTTCCCCCAACATGACTTGTAGAGGGTGGGTGATTTCCCCCAACATAACTTGCAGAGGCTGGGTCCTAGTCTTCAACGTGACTTGCAGAGGTTGTCGACCTATCTCCAACATGACTCGCAGACGTTGGTGATTTCTTCTTCCTATTCTTCCTCTTTTTATTTCGTTTAGACTTTCGGTTACTAGTAACTGTACTTTTACCAGAGGCAGGAGAAGGAGGAGGAGAAGACTTTGTTGATGAAGAAACATCAACAGGGTGCCCATGACTTAAGGTTGTTAACTGAGAAGCATCAAGAGCATTTGGGACATTTGGAATGGTACCCAACCAAACCGGTAGTCCCACATTCAACCCAGGAATGTACAAAGTGTCCATCAATGGGACACCAACGTTTTCGAAGAAAGGAAAAGCACAAGAATCCCCTTGCGAAGGGGTTCCTTGGCTGGTATTGTCAGAAAATTTAGCCATGAAGATCTTATGCATAGGTTCTCCCCTTGTGGGATCGTTAAAATCTGTAAAAGTCTCGTTAAAATCCGTAAAAGTCTCACACACCGACTCTGAAGAACCAGTGTTATCAAAACAACGTCTATAAAGAGGCGGCTCCACGTTTCTAAGCGGAAGACTGAAAAGTCCTCTCAACCGACAGAGTGGGTGGTCTACCACCCTAGGTCAGAGACCCAAAGCCATGATTGACTAACTCACTATGGAAAACTAAGGAGCACATAGCACACACTAAAAGTTCCTAAAGGCAAATCAAGCAAACGACTAACTAGTTGGAAGAAGAACAGTTACACCAACCAACACTAGAGCAAGTTACCGGTGCAAGTGAAACTTGAATACGGAAGCACCCTCCAAGTATACTCTGCAAAGCATGGCTCGATGTCTGCTCTAGGTATTCCGGTATACCCCCGCGGTCATCTGTGTAAGTCCCTAAAATAAAGGCAACTAGGTTGCCAGCTCGTGAATAATCACCAGTTAGGTACAATCAACAGTCGGGTGGACCGCAATGAGCATGGTATCAAGCCTGAAACCTATCAAGGGTATCGAAAGCAAGTGTTTTGGAAGACGACTGAGGACCTCGAACGGATTTGAGACCCACAAAGCTTTGTGGTAAATGTGATCAACAGAATCCCGAGACAAGTTCTCTATATGTGTTCCCCACTACGTGTGGTCCTGCTTTGGAGGGGTTATCTCCACTACCTTTCCGCACGCGACCTCGTGTTTAGCCCCTGTGTTAGAGGGGGTCCCGTATAATTTCCACGTTACTGGAATTTTACACTCCTTAGCATAGACTCGTATGTTTTTTTTATAGCCTTGAAGAGTTTCCTCTCGAACCTAAATCAAGGCTCTAGCCTAATCTAGTTGATGGACCCTACAAACATAAAGTCTAGTAAATTTTAATTAGCGTTCTTTTTAATGGCTTGATTTAAACAAAAGGGTACGGTAGTGCAACTGTTGTTATTAAGACTCTTGCAGAAAAAAGAAATGATAAGAACACTAGCAAAGAAGGATTATCTTGCTTATTTTTCTCTTGAAATTCTTTTAAGATGAGAAGAAAACACAACACAATGCTAATTTCTTTTTCCTTTTTCAAATAACAATGCAAGGCAAATGCCAAGAAAGAAAGAGAACTAACAAGCTATTTATTTTTTTATATATTTTCTTCCAATCAAAGAAGAAGTAACAAAATATTCTAAAAGAAACTGTTGAATGCACAATTCATGCCCCCCCCATAAGTTAAAAAATAAGTTAAAAAAGCTAAGAAACAAAAGAATTCTTTTAATGAAAAAGCAAGCTATGCTGGAGTCCAAACTAGGATAAAAATGCTATGAAAGAGACTATAATCAGACAAGAAAATCCCTAAAAAAATAACTCTTGACAGGAAAGAGGATGACTGCCTCTTCAAAACATTTTCTAGACAAACACGTGATTGCCACTTCAACAACTAGCGTATGCATGCGGGCTGTACAAGGGCAGGGTGCGTATGCACATGTTCAAGCCCGCTACAGGTCACGTGTGCCTCTATTTCTCCTAAAAAAGAAAGACAAGTAGCTAAGCTCAGACAGGGAGTACTGGTATTGAAAACCAGAACCCCTTAAAGGTGCAAAAACTTACTTTGACAAAGAAGAGGTAAGAAAAATTTAGCAAAAAAAAGCTAACCTAAGGTCTTACCAAACTACCGACTACACACAGAGACCAGGAAAGGATCTAGAAGACCCCTGAGAAGGATCACTTCTAACAGGGGATAGGGTGATTGCCTCTTCCTGAGAATGATTTTTTGGATTTTCAGATACACATCTAACACTTCAGCAACATGCGTACATACGCGGGCTGACTAAAGGTAGGGCGCGTGCACACATGGGCTGCCCTTCTATAGGGCGCGTATGACTCTAATTTTTTCAGAAACAAAAAAAGAAACAGTTTGGTAAGCAAGGCAGGGAGTACTAGTATTGAGAACCGAAATCCACGAACACTCAAACTCTTGTAGAAAATAAAAAATGGAAGTAAAACCAATTTCAAAATACCCAATAGAAAAACCCCAAAGAACCCTAGAGAGTCCCCAGTATGGTTTCCAATTCTGTTGTGGGTGGGAATCCCTCCTACGGACTTAGCATTTAAGGGCTCTAATCATGCATATAGAAAATGACCATTTCAAAGGCCTCTACTCTTTCCTATTCTCCCAACACAAAACCCCACATTCATGCAATATAAAGGTGTAAATGAGATCCGGTAATTCTACCTTAAGTCCTTCATTTGATGTCGATCCCTTTGCTTTCACTCGCTCTTTGATTGCAACCCTCCTCCCAAATATGACTTGCATTCGCACATGAACAAACAAAAAGCTACGAACATGCATTTCATATACTAATTGCTGGGTTAGTTGTGACAATATCATAAAATAAACATTCAAATTGAACACATGATATGGCGGGACGGGAAAAGTATTCCTTTTTGTATTAATCTTCACAAGAGTAAACTTACAATATGTGGTCGGCATTGCTCCTCAAAACTGGTCCTAGGCTCCTCTTCAACTGTCCCCCAACTTCTTTTCTCTATACTTCTCTTTGCACAAGGATGGATAAAGGTTGGGACAAGGGGAATTCTCAATTGGGTATAGTTTCTTTAGTATGATTTCCTCCTCTCAAATGGGACCCCTACCCCTTCTTTTATAGGCTAGAAGGAGCTAGGTATTTAGTCGAATGACCGTCCATGCATGGCCGAAAGGTTTATTTAACTTACCCAAAGCTGTGTGTTTTGTCAACAACTTTCCTTTTTTTGTGCTTTTGTAGGTACACGCGAGCTGTATTGGGGAAACTAGCATGTACTTGCGTACAGTAATGGAGCAGGGCGCATGGGACTTTATAAAGGGGATTTTTAAGAAGAGTTGTTCATTACTGGCTTGGAAAAGAAGGCATATGGGATGGCCTGATGTCAGGTAAGTATGTCTGGTGAAAATTAGGGTTATAACAGATGCCCCCTAATGTGTGAGGTTAGAAGAGCATATGATGACCGAAATACATTACCAATCTTTATCAACATACCAAACCAGTGATCTCAGGGACTAGAATTTGGGAGGTGTCGTTTGCAAAATAACAATTGTCTCACCGAGGCGGGCATACCCATGCTCGGAATGAAATAAAATCATGGATACCAATCAAACACACTGTAGATCCATGTCATATAATTATATAAATTGTATCCATGAGCAATACACAATGGATCTACATCTCGAAATAAAAAAGATATACATTTATAGTATCCATCTTCTAGAAGTTGATAAGGCCTGATGGCTGGAGATGAGGTCTTCAGAGCTCGAGAATCAACTTCAAAATATTCAAAACTCAGGTAGGAGTGTAATATTTGTGTACGACTTCACTACCCAAAGGTCTTTGACGGCTCATCGATCATGGAATAGAGGATCTTGATGATCAGGTTGAGGGCTTCGTGGATTTCGAACAAAGACTTGATTGGACCTTTGGGATGGCCGGGCATGAGGGCAAGAGACAAACTACAGATGGGCCAACTCAAGCATGCATTATCGATGCTTATTTCTTTGCCTCTTGAAGATGTTCTTTTAATTCTCTTAGTTCCAGGTCCTTTGCGAGGCACTCATAGGTCTACGCACTGCAGTTTCTAAGTAGCTTATATTCCAAGGCCAACGCCTTGATTCTTTTCACTGCGCTCCTAATAGTTTCTTCTCTCTGGTCTCTCACTTCCTACAGAGTGCTTGGAACTGCTTGCAGTTCTAGTTCTGCCACTCTTTCTTGAAGTTGTTGAATAGCTTTAGCGAGATTCTCCACTTGACTCTCCACCGTGTCTTCTTCTATATGTGCGAGGCCTGACACAGAGTAAAGTTCTCTGGTGACTACCTTCTTGAATCCCATATGTTCCACGAGAAAATGTTCTTTTTCCTTCTAGATCTGTTCTCTGTCCTCTGCAAACTTCACTTGGAGATCGTCTTTCTCTTGCTTCACAACTCAATCTTTTTCTAGGGATTCCTCCTTTTTTTTTTTTAAGGCCTCTGTGGCCTCTTCCTTCTCTTCCTGTACATGATGAAGGTGAGCCTATGTTGCATCTTCTAATCTCTGTAGCTGGGCATGATCCTCTCCTACTTCTATACCTTCTAATGACGATGATGGCACTGTAGACACTGAACGACTCGAGTATAGGGCTTGTTGTACCCCTTTAAGCTCCACCTCAATCTTGTCAATCATTGTCTCCTATTTGGCTTCGTTTCGCTACAAAATGTCCTCCGAGGTGTCTGATACAGCTGTGATGATAAGGTCAATATCATCCACCATGAGTACAGTCTGTTATTGAGGCTTATTTTCTCATGATTTCTTCCGTGCTGATGGTTTATTTGGGGAAACCTTTCTTTTCTTGGATGTCTCAACCTCCATGATGGGATCCTTAGGCGATGTCACTTCTCCATGTTGTTTTTTGTTTTATTCCCCTTCATTCTCTTCCTAGTCTACTTCATCATATCCTCCTCCTCCTCGTGAATCTGGTGTAGTTTCCTTTGATGCGCTATTCATTTCCTGTACTTCTTCCTTCTTCTTCCTTCTGCTACTATTGGGTCCATCATACTCTTCTCGACTGACTCCAAGACTTTCGATGAGGTCGAGGTCAGAGATTTTTGTCTGTTTGACTGGTACAAGGAACTATTCAGGCCATTCCTTGGTTATTTCTTCCATGTTCTCCTCTGTGAGTTTGTAATAGGACTAGAGCTCTTCCTTTTGTTCATCCCCACTCGTAGTGGTGTAAATGAAATGCCTATCTACATGGAACTTTGCAAGTGGCCTGAACCTGTGCAGAGTATTCAATGTCATGCGAGGGAAATATTCAATGGACCTCTTCAGCTGTAAATAATATGTGTGGAACACCGCATTGTATTTCAATTTTTTTTCCATGTCGCTCGAATACCAGAGTGTAGTGAACTTCATGACCAGTGGTTCGGACGACTAAATTTCAAGGAAGGTCACTCCTTCCGGCATCTCCCAAGCGATGAAGGCAATGAGAATCAACAACCAGCTAAAATGAAACTCGTATCCCTTGTCCTGTGCTTCGCAACAATATTTCTCCAATTGGTTGACGAGGTAGCTTGCCCAGTTCATTTGCATCCCTTCGATGCATTTGCCTATGAGGTTGACAACAAACCCCGTGACCTGCGTTGGTCTGTTCTTCCTGACGATCTTACCAACGATCAACTGGAAAGCTAGGTGCACTAAGCCATTTTGGATGGAGGCTACCTTGTAGCCCCGCTTCCCCTTCTCTACATCATCGTAGTTTATTTTATGTGTTGTGCCAGGGAGCGATCTGCAACCTTCTCGGGTAAAGATCCCGAGGGTTGGGTCCTTGCATGCTCAATCCAGTGATTTGATGGATCAACATCAGATATATGGTGATGCGCCGATCCAACCATAGGTAACCACCATGGTAGCATGATAGGAGGATTTTAACACACACATTAACCTCCTAATGTCTATCGAAGTGTGGTATCTTCATCACGTTAAGGATTGTTGATCTCGTGATGTCCATGGTCCACGACTGGGGGATTATATTCGATTTCTTCCCCATTGTCTTTGTCAAATACTTATGTGTGGAGATCATTCCATAATTCTTGCGGTCTCCCAAGTTGAAATCACTGATCTTTAGTGTCATAATTTGTCCTAATTACAGTCCAATTGTGCGTATCCCCTTCGGGAGGTATGTAGTGATTAGCGTATATTCAAAGTCCCTCGAGACACTGTCACGACTAACCGCGCCATCCAAAGGAAGGATATAGTTGGGTATGATTGATGGGATGAGATTCAAGTTTTCCAAGTCGTCACAATGTTTTTTTCGTTTCTCTGTTGCAGTTCAGGATGGCCCAAATCGACGTGCAATTGATGGGGAGGCTTGTAATCGTCTCATCGATGAGGGTTGTGCTCCTGTCGACATGACCTTATCCACCATGAGGTCAATCAAAATCTCTTCGACGGATTTCTCTACTTCGCTAAGGTCACTTGACATGCACGCTCATGATCAAATGTTTCATATAGGTGGAAAAATGCTCAAGGTAAGAATAACAGGTGGTGAGGTCTCAATAAGCACTGCGCAAAAGAAATTAGTTCTATGTGGTCTCAGATAATAACAATTGGAAAAAATGTCCCCGGTAAGACATTCGACGAGTTAAATAGCTAACATCATAACAAACTCCTCCAATGGGAAGGAAGGCCTCAATCAATACAATTCCATCCGTTATTCCAGCGAGGTTCAAGTTTTGCAAACCTTCCTTCTGCGAAGTTTTCTCTGGAACCTCCTGCAATTTTTCTAGCTTTGTTTTCTTCTTACTGATATTTATTGGTTTATTTTCTGTGATCTGCATCTCTGGATGCCTCTTTCCATTATTGTTCTTATCCTTTCTTAGCATAGTAACTTTGCACTACTCATGGTCTTTCACAGGGTTCGAGGTTAATACTTTTTCTTTCACTGATTCTAGAGTAGTTTCTCTACTCTCTTGCATGGATAGGTTCTTTAAGCCTTATTGCATTCTTTCGACTTCAACAATCAGGTCTCTGGCCCTCAGTTTCTTTGAATTGTCCTCATTTTCTTCTATTAAGCATGATATTCTCTTAGCCATGAAATACCTTAATTTCATGTCCTCATGTCCTCATGTTCTCATGTTCTTACACAGTCTAGAAATAATATTCTTACAATCACTTTCACTTAGCTCTGCAAGTCTTAACACATAATATGCACAAAGCCTCTAGATCCGCACTAAGCTGATTCTACTAGGTCTATCTTTTCTTAGATCACCTAGATATCTATTTATACATTACAAATGGGGTCTAACCATGGGTAAACCCATGGGATGACATCCCATACCCTCTACATAAATCATAATCCCCAAAAATCCTACAAAAGGGGGCGAGATCCTGCGATCTCTGCTTCGCCTGGGCGGTCTGTCTTCAACCAGCCTATTAAAGTCCCCAAAAATGGTCAAACACGACCAAGGTTCTCCAAAACTTGGTCGAGGACCAACAATTGGGTAGTAGCGCAATTCTATGTGTGAATTGGCTCAAACTGAATAGTTTCCCAGACTCCGTAGGGATTGGGTAGTAGCATAATTCTGTGTGTGAACTGCCTCAAACTGATAAATTTCCTAAAATCTGTGTGGATTGGGTAGTAGCGTAGTTCTATGTGAACTAGTTAGTTTCCTAGATTTGACTGAGCTAGATGAAGTCATGTAATGACATAAGGTATTAAAGGATCTGGAGACCCACAAGGCCCGAGAGGATGATGATGTTTTTCCCAATAGGGAGATGTTACATGTGTTGATTAAGCCCTAGATGCATGACTATGACATGACCATCAGATAGTCTATGTGTGACTATGGCAGAGCCAATATATGGCTATGATGGTGACTATGATGTATTGATTTATCATATAGTCTATGTGTGACTATGACATATCATGTTTGGCTATGATGGTGATACTAGAGACATGATATGTGTGATAAGTAGATAACATGTGTGGTTGTGGTGATGCTACATGTAGACTGGTCTGCAAGACCATGTGAGTCTTTCCCATGCCATGTGATATGGATGGATGTGATTGAGACCATTACATGAAGAAAATCATAGTTAATACCTCCCTACCTAAAATGGAGTGTTGATGTTTTGGTAGCCACAAGAGGTATTAACCTCTAGTATAATCTTTCTACTTAGAGTAGAATATTTCAGAAGAAAGAAAACCTTTAAACATATTTGGAATACCTTAGAAGAGAATTCAATCGAAGAATATTAATAGTAAAGTAAATAGAAGGCTCTAGAAAGTGAGGTTGACCCCACATGAAAATACACCTTGGAATACTATTATAAATAGAGGCTAGGAGCTCCTCATTTGGACACACACTCACTCACTCAGTTAGGGTGCAAGTTTAAGGAGTAGCAGTTGCAACAGAAGG
>SNQJ01S0083882.1:54928-82814 GCA_010110895.2 Picea sitchensis
AAAAAAAAAAAAAAAAAGGAGAAGAAAAAAATAAATTAATTTGAAAAGAAGAGATAAAAAGAAAAGGTTTTCTTAAGGTGTAAGTGAAGAAGCATAAGTACACACCAAGAAGTTTGAAGGAAAGATTCTAAATTTGAAATTAATTAATTTAATTGTCATTTAAAAGGTAAGAAAATGTAATTTAAAAGAAAAAGTTTCAAAGAAGAGGAAAAGTTAATATTTTATTTTACCTTTGGAGATTTATATATATATATTAAGGAAGGAAAGAAAGGACAAAAAAAGGGATTTTAACATAAATGAAGGAAGGTTTATGCATAAAGGACTTTCAACACCTATTTTTGATATATTAAAAGTCAATGGAATTGTTCAAGGAAAAAATATTAAACACTGCGATTTTTCTGTACAAGAAGGAAAATTACATCAATATTGATATTGCAATCAATTATCAATTTTATAGTCAAACATAATGGAAAAGAACTCTGGAAAGACAAAAATTAAGAATTTACAAGTAACAATTGATGGTTATAAATACATATCTGACTTCAATGTTACCGAAATGATTGAACTTCGTGTTAGTATAATTCTTGGTTTAACTTGGATAGAATCACTAGGTACTTTCATCATCTTAAATGTGAAAAAACAAATTGATGTTTTATTACAAAAAGAAAACAATTGTGCTCCAAGACATAACAATGACATCACATTCAAAAGTTCCATCATTAGAATATTTAAAAAAAAATTCAAAGATGATCAACCAATATGATCAAATGACAGTACAAAAAAAGCAGGAAGAATTTGAATCTTTTGTTTCTAATAAAGAGGAAGATTTTTTTCGTCTCAAAAATCATAACCAAAGCTTGGTTGCACAAATCAAGAAGTTGAAGAATGAGAAGATATCACATAAAGAATTTAGTTAGAACAACTTACTAGTAAGAAATCAATGACCGATAAAGAAACAATGATTGAACCTGTTGAAATAGAAAATCTTTCAGTTAAAAAAATCCAAACTTCANATCAAGAAGTTGAAGAATGAGAAGATATCACATAAAGAATTTAGTTAGAACAACTTACTAGTAAGAAATCAATGACCGATAAAGAAACAATGATTGAACCTGTTGAAATAGAAAATCTTTCAGTTAAAAAAATCCAAACTTCAAAAAAAACAAAAAAAAATCGATCCAATTGAATCATAAGAAGCATTAAAATAGAAGAAATTTCTATCAAAAAAAATTCACAAGAGAGTAGGATTCCTTATTTTCATCCAAATCACAAGAATCATTACAACCAAAAAAAATATCAGGAGAAATATAAATAAGTTTCCATGAAATTAGATTTGAGATGGATCAATCCTGAGAAGATGCAACATATTACTTCAAGAATTCAAAGATTATATTGTTGGTTTCATCAAGTATCGAAACTAAAAAAAACGATCATGAGAAGACAGTTTTAGCTAGAACAAGAGATATGTCTCTCTCTAATCATGCTTTGAGGACAAATTATTTTTAAGGGGAAGCCAATGTAACATACAAAATATATAGAATATTAAGTAATATAATCATAAATAATAAAAATAATAATTAATAGTTATTAATTGTCTAAGGGACGCATCCTTTCATGGATGGTCACCATATGTGCCTTTTAGGTTCTCTATATATTTGGCACATTCATCATTGTACTATCTATCAATCAATCTACCAATCTATCTATCTCATTATATACATTCTTATTCAATATATTTTCTTGTCTAGTATGGATTACAGTTAATTATCCCATTTATGATGGATGTCTGTGGTAAGAACCAGATTGGTTCTTTACACATTCTTCTTTAGTTCCTAATATAAGTCTTCCACCATAGTTTTCATCTCCATAAAGGTTTGCTAAAACATCCTTTCAGACTTTGAGAGGTTTTCTTCTCTAGAAGATTCCATTGCTTTCCTTTGGAGTGCATGTCTCGAACCAATCTCAATTATGTACTCTTCAAGTGATCCTTCTCCTCGCTTGATATTATACCTAGTTAACATGCAATACCAACACTTGTGCAAATCCAAATCAGCATATGAGTTAATCCATGATCAATAGCCCTGATATCAAATTTGATCTAGAATTTAGTGCTAAAGGTTCCATTTTAAACCACTAATTCATATTATATTAACATTCTTCTCAATTTCTCATAATTATGTTTAAAATTGGATTAATTCATTAAATATCTACATTTAAATACTAAAATTTAGAAACCAAATTGAAAATAACACAGGAAATACTCAACAAATTGATAATGGAGTTCACTCATATGGACTACGTCTCCAAATCTACTTCAAATGACGATTCGATCCATTAAAAATGATGCAAGTACATGATTACAACTCTTTACATCACATAATGAACTTCAATCTAAAAAACATCACTCTTTGATGTTCTCTAGGAAGATAATAATGGCTTCTTCCTACAATAGTATGAACTTAGGCTTGCTTATTCTCCTAGTGAAGGGGCTTCTTCCCTTTTCCAAATGMAACATTATCCCCTTTATATTATTTCCCAAGTGAATGGCGCAATGGCTAAGGTGMTATCCTTTTTCCATGGAGGTAGGGGTTCAAATCCCTCCAAATCTTCCCTCCTTTATTATGTTTCCTTTCTTTGGAATGAAATCCTACATGAGATGTGTAAATAGGAACATGTTGTAAAAGGTTTAAAAAATATATCTTTCAAATWTTTTTTTTAAATAACTAACCTCCACATTGCTTATTGAGATATTAAGAGATGTGTCATCAAGTGCAACCGATGTTAGTGAGTTTTTCTTTGAAAAACAAGAAATTCATACAACTCGGATCGATAGCAATAGAAGATTAGGATCAAAATTTGGATGCTTCAAAATCTGTTTTAACAACAATCTCGTGCTTATTTTTTGCAAAGATTGAGGTTTGTTGGATTGGTAGGGATCCTCCTAGATCAATGATTCTATAAATTTTGAAGTCCAACAGTAGAGAACCAATCAATAAGGTGTTGTGGGTTAGGATGTATACATAATTATTATTAAATTTTCCCAAAAAGATATAACTAGACTAAATTATTTTAAAAACAACATAATATAATTGTGGGACAAGTAAGGAGTGTGGAAATTATAAGGTTGTTAATGTGTATATTAAGTTAGGTGAATGAAGTGTGGATACAATTTTGGTGTCCAGTAAACTGACCAAAAAAAAACATTGAAATCATAATGCAAGAGCTATAGGGAGATTATTATATCACAGTGTTGAGCTAGGGTTATAGACTAGTTGGTAGGTTCTCTCTTCGGCTAAAAGTCTTATTCTATTGGCCACTCTTTATTCAACTTCTTTGGGTTCAATTTATTCACTCAAACTCAATTATGATGATTAAATCATAGTTGCTAATACTTCATTATTATTAGTTTCACTAATCAAATCTACATCTCTTACTCCTTCTCTAGAGAATTGTGGAGAATGATAAAGAAAATCCATAAGTGTTTTATAACTTATAAATTCTAAAATTAAAATCACTATGGCCTATCCTAAGTATTCTCATATAAGCGTGTATTTCCCCATTTAGAGTATGGCTATGATTGAGTACATATTGTACAAGCACAAGAAAATTAACATTTGAAGACAAGAGGATTAATAAGAATTATTCAAACTCTAGTCAAAGCCACTTATGGATTAAGAGGGGATGGCATAAATATGCCAAGTATTGGCTAAATCATTGGGAAATAGAGGAAAAGGTCCCTCTACAGAATATTGATACCACTAAAATATTATTACATCTAAATTTAAGGAGAAATCATGGTGTGATAAAGAAATAGAGGATATGGGAAAATTAAAATACCATAATGAGGTCATTAATCCTAATCTAGAAGATCATAAATATCTTTATTTTATAACAAGTGTAAAGAAGGAAATTAGTGTTGATAAAATAAGAACAAAGTCTCATGACCTCTATTTTGAAACAAGGCATTGGACAATCCTATAACACCATGGGAAGAAATAATTTGTCATAATTATGATACTAAGAAGGTGGGGGATAAAAAAACCTTTCTCTTATAATGTCTTTCATATGACCAAATTTGATCCATATTGGATCATTATATTATTTTTCATATATATTGATGCTTTCAGAGTGGAAACAATCATAGGAATCGACTTGCAAGGTCATTTTTGTGGCAGGTCCAAACTTAGAAATTTGGGTCCAAACAATAGTATGAAATATTTTGGAGCCATTTTGAGGCATCAAATTGTCTAAAATATACATCAATTGCAATTCGTATGAGAAATTTATGCCTCCCACAAGTTCACCTACCATATCAATCATCATGGTGTGAGTGGAAGCCACATCAGTCTCCATTACTTTGACATGTGGGGCTAGCCACATAGTGGATTTTCTAAGAATATTTTAGAAGGTTCAAAACCATACCACAATTGAGGCTTGATGAAGTCAAAAACCTATCCCTATATGGCTATCAAGCTATGTTAAATACCGATCCACCAGGAGGAGAAGGGGTTCCATTATTTTTCTTTGTATCTTGTTCCATGGCTGAGAAAAACATTTGAGACTAGTATTATGTTAGCATAATAGAGAAGGGGAGATTATGTAGCAGCCATACATCCCATAGGTCAATGAATCTCCATAGAGAGTGACTCTTTCTTTGTACTTGCATCATTTCTATACTAGAGAAAAGATAGCAGAGCAACCTCACTTTATATATAGGTTTTCTTCTGTATTGGGTTTCCCAAGTCATATCTTGTGTTTATTTGTGGATGGTGTGATTGTATTTTACTATTCTCTATTTTCCACATTTTATCTATTTCATGCATAAGAAGAAAAATTAGTAACTAAATGTTCTAGAAATCTAAAGGAAAATTAACCTTAATAATGAAGATTTCAGTTATTTATCAAATCTATTGTAACGAACTGTTCCAATGGAATATCCATGATAGTTTACAGATCAAAATTATATCTCGATTTAAAAATATTTGTTACAATACTGACCTTCTTAACCTTTTAACTCATCAAAACTATGTAGGTTTAGAAAAGCTTCTCTCCAATATTTTTAAGTTTAGAAATAAAATTATAAAAAAAAAACAAGCAATTCCTTACCAATTTGTCTTATGTCCTAGTATACCAAAGTTAGTCTCAATGTACATTAAAAATAATCATCATAAACATATCATTCTTCTTCTTCAATAATTTCTATAGTGCCTACAAATTTTATGTATAGTCTTTCAATAGTTTCTTATTCTATAACCACTTCCATGGGATTAGCATCTTCTGCTAAAAATTTTCAAATACCTACTTCATATTGATCCTCTAATATATCTATCATACATACACAAAATGCATCTTCTAATATCCTTTCCTACCACAACTTATATCTAGGCTCAATATACTAAGGATGTTCTTTTGTAATGGTGATTGATTTCTTCCTTTTTAAATGCATCAAAACCACATATAAGAATTCCAAAAGATCGTAGAGATGAATAATTGGTGAACGAAAGATACTTTTCCATCAAGGATGGCATGGAAATTTAGTTCCTACATTTTTTTGTAAATGAAAATGAAAATTCATAGGAACACATAAATAATCTATGTTGAAATTATTCTTTGTATATATTTCTAGGCATATTGCGATGCAAAAAGAAACATATTTTTTTAAATCTAAAAGAATGATGAAATTGAGATTTAAATTCATTTGATTTAAAAGGATATAGTAGCTCATCTTAATCATATTTTCTATAGCAACCATATACACAAAATGGAAGGTTGGAGAACTATGAAAATATTCTAGATACATAGTGGTGAGTAAAACATTGTGTAAAATACCTAGATTTGGATTGGGTAAAAACTTGAAAGGATGAGTGTTTAACATTGGTGACTACATAGGAAGGATGCCCCCATTGAAAAAATGTGCTATAATTGGTGACATATCTTTTTGATGCACAATTTGCATTTTGTGCCCTCAATTTTGTTTAGGTCAAGTGTCTCTAAATGGTTTGGGAAACAAGTTACAAATCACTACAACTCTAGAACCGTGAGATGGTTCAACAAGACACCTACTCAATTGGATGTGTATCAATGGATAAGTGCCAATAATTCCATAGTCCATGAATATGAGGCCATACATGGATGAAGCAAACTCTACTTTGGACAAGGTCATTTGGTTCAATGTAAAGATCCTAAATTTGGATCCATGGGTCAAAATTAGAGAGGACGCATGCTTGACCATAGTAACTACACAAGGAACATGAAATCATTGAAACAAATGTGATACAACTAATTACACATATTTTGGATGCATGATTTTCATTGTGTGAACTGGTTATGTTTAGGTCAAGTGTCTCTTGTTGGTTGTGGAGCTTGATTATCTTCCTGGTTCATAGGTCTTTATTTTTAGTTGTGTTTATACCCCATGAATAATTTACACCTCGGAAGAATGTACACTCCTCCACATGGGGGAGTGCAGGGGTTCGGGGGGGCTATCCCCCCGACTGCAGGGTCTATGGGCAAGCAGGCCCCTGGTGAGGGTTCAGGGGTGAAGACCTTGAAGGAAAAATTTCCTTGTAAATGTATATTTTAATTTCATAGTAAATTTGGACCGTTCATTATAATGTCACAGATCTGATGGTAGAATTTATGTTAGGGTTTTTTTCCCTAGAAGGAAACCCTCTTTTATGAGGGAAATGTATTGCGGCTATGTATCATTGTGAATATTGTATTCTGAGTGAGGAGACTGTGAGAGAAAGAAGAGGAAGTTATAGTGGGTGTGTTGTAGGTTGCATCCTTTCATTTGTTGGATAATAATAAAGGAAGGACCTGGCAATTTCTATGGTGGATGTAGCCCACTGGGTGAACCACGTATATATGTGTCTCTATTGTATTATGTATATTATATGTTTTATTTCCACATTTGTTTTATTTTATTTCTCCATGATCATGTTTTTCTAACATCTCTAAATGGTCCAAGAAAGTCAAATGAAACTGGATTAAAGTTGAGAGCCATGAGTCAGTTTGACAAGCTACCTACTCCATTGGATTCATATCAATTGGATAGTGGAAAAAAAAAATTCCTCCATGAATCTAAGGCAATACATTCATTAAGAAAACTCTAATTCAAACAAGGTCATTTGACTCAATGTAAACCAATGTTTATAAGACAAAGTAAACCAATGTTCATAAGAAATGTTAATCCTTAAATCATTCAAAGTAAGTTGATTCCTAAGATACAATCCATGTAAACAATTCACCCTGATATCTCCTTCAGGTATCACCAAATCCCAATACCTTGTGAGGGTTACCAAGTTTAAGTATGGGAGGGCATTCATCCAACCCTATTAGGTGTGTCACCTAGATAGGAAATAAATAATCTAGGAAGAGGGATAGGTCCCAATAGTGACAAGGGAAAGTAAAAACACATCAAGAATAAGTGTGAAGATGTTATTGTTTAGGGCTTCCTTCATGGCTTATGGTGTGCATATCTATGAGTTGTTTTGCTGATGGTGCACTTTATCTTAAGTTAACCAATATTTGTGGGCCAATTTTCCAAACCCCTTCACTAGTCATCATTCCAATCCATGCTTTCATTTATAATTTTCTTTGAGGGTCCCCCTTTATGGGTTTTCAAGCTTTAACATTACTTTTTTTTGGGACCAAGGTGAGCACTGAATGAGTAGAGAACAATTTGGACCGGATTTTGGTGGTCCTTATTTTATATGTTCACTTTATTCTTAGCAACATTTTCTTATTCTTTTATAGCAACTACAATCCACATCTAGGTCATCATCCCCTTTCTCATGAGAGCATGGGCCATAATCGAAGTTTAGAATATGTGAAAGGTTTTATGATGAAAAATGTTAAGTATGGTCGGGAACAGAATGTTACCCTTGGGAGGCCCCCTAGTATTATCCCTTTTCCCTAGATGGTGACAACACAGAACTAGGGTACATAAGTTGACCACCAAGGTGAAACAAGGCAACCAAGACAATTTCTCAAACAAATGATCCACTATCCAGCTTCAACCAATGATCCTTGTCCATATGCACAATAAATTAAACACAACACCTTGCATGAAAAAATGACTAACCATACCTCATGGTGACGTTGGATTACAATGCCCTATACCCTAGGTTTCTTGAATGTGACGAGACTTAGTTGATCTATGCTGGGAGGAAAATTAGGGGGATGTTAGGATTCCATATGTGGACTTGTTTATCATCATCACGGTGTAGACCATGTTATCCATTGTGGTCATTAAGACATGATCTTCTCTAGTTACCCCTAGGAATGGGGGGGTAACATGGCATATCGAAGAGATGAAGGGATTTTGACTACTACACAGTAAAGGTATGGTTGAAGGTATGTCTAAATTCTCTCTAGATTTTTATTTCTGTGAACATTTTGTACATGGGAAGAAGAATTGGGTAATATTCCCCTCTGGTGCAATGAGGGAAAAGGGAATTTTATAGTTGGTGCACAGTGATGTGTTTGGACTTGTGTCGGTTCTATCAAAAGTAAAATCTATGTACTATGTCTCATTTATAGATGACTTCTCGAGGAATACTTGGATATATTTCCTCATTAATAAATCTATATTCTTTGATAGGTGTAAAGAGTTTAAGGCTCTTGTGGAGAATCAAACAAAGAAATGAATCAAGGTGTTGAGGAAAAATAATGGTGGAGAGTTATATGGAAATGAATTCAAATAATTATGTAAGAAGTGTGGTATAGCAAGGAATAATACTACTCCATATACACCTCATCATAATGGAGTTGCAAAAAGGATGAATAGGACGCTGATGGAAAAAGCAAGGTGCATGCTCAATGGTGTCAAGTTAGGACATGAATTCTAGGCAAAGGCAATGGGTATTGCATGTTACCTAGTTAATCAATCACCCTCATCATCACTATATGACAATACGCCACACAATTTATGGACTAGTAAGAAACCCTCTCTCACACATCTATGGGTATTTGGATGTAAGGCCTATGTTCATGTTCCAAAGGAAAACATGAGTAAACTCGATAAAAAGGCTAAAATGTGTATCTTTATTTAGTATAAATATGGTCTAAAAGGTTATAAGATTTGGAACCCAAAAACTAAGAAGTTATTTTATAGTCGAGATGTGATATTTATAAAAATCAAATATGTTTTGTAACAGTAAGTCCTACCAAGGAAGGAAGAACAAAATAAAATAGAGTTTGAGTTAAAATATGATTAATCAAAATCTACAGAAGAACAAGAATCATAAGAAGAAGATCCTCATACTCCAGTGTTGAGGAGATCGGTTCGGGGAAGAAGGAAACTGGAAAGGTATACTCCACCTTATTGTCATTCAATTTTTCTTTGCCTATTACTAATTATGATCCTAGAACTATTAGGGAGGTAGTGNTAAGAAGAAGATCCTCATACTCCAGTGTTGAGGAGATCGGTTCGGGGAAGAAGGAAACTGGAAAGGTATACTCCACCTTATTGTCATTCAATTTTTCTTTGCCTATTACTAATTATGATCCTAGAACTATTAGGGAGGTAGTGGATTTAGAGGATGGAAAACTCTGGAAAAGGTCCATGGTTGAAGAAATGGCAACCTTGGACAAGAATGAAGCCTGGGATCTAGTCGAGTTGTTGACTAGAATAAATACTATTTGAAGCTAATGGGTGTTTAAGAAGAAGTTGAATGTAGAATATAAATTATAAAAACACAAAGCTCGGTTAGTAGCAAAAGGTTAATCCCAAGTAGAGAGAATTGACTTTGCTGAAATTTATTCTCTTATTTCCAAGTTAACTTCTATAAGATTTATTTTAGCAGTTGTTATTATGTTTTATTTTGAAGTAGAACGGATGGATGTGAAGACAAAATTACTAAATGTGGATCTGGAAGAATAAATCTACATGAATAAACCAAAAGGATTTGCAGTGAAGGGAAAGAAAGAGCTGGTATGCAGGAAGAAAAAGTCCCTATATGGGTTAAAGCAATCACCAGGGATGTGGTATAAAAAATTTGATACTTGTATGTTGGGAATTGGATTTATAAGGAGTAAAGAGGATCACTATGTATATTTCAAATTAATTTATGATCATATTATTTATTTGGTCCTGTATGTGGATGATATGTTGTTGATAGGAAACAACAAGGAGATTATCCAAGATGTGAAAAAACAGTTGTCCTCTAAATTTGACATGAAGGATGTTGGTGCTGCAAATTTCATTGTGGGCATGGAAATTAAATGAGATTAGGAAAATAGGAAATTGTGGTTAAATTAAAGGAAACATGTCGAGACAGTACTTCATAGGTTTAATATGAAGGAATGTAAACCGATCAGGGTCCTTATTTCTGTAGGTATAAAGTTATCCACTGATCAATGTCCCAAGACACATGAAGAGGAAGAGGACATGTCTCATGTTCCATATGCGATTTTGTTTGATAATTTTATTAATTAAATGGTCTATACTAGACCAGATATTATACATGAAATGGGAGTTTTGAGCAGATATATGTCAAAACTAGGGAAGGAGCATTGGAAAATAGTAAAGAGAGTTTTCAGGTATTTGCGTGCCACTACTAGTTATGGATTGTGCTACCAAGGAAGACCGGGATTGGACAAAGTGTTGGAAATACATTGGTTTTTTGATGCATATTGGGATGGCGACATGGATCAAAGAATAACTACAAGTGTGTATGTGTTTAACCTGCTTGGAGGAGAAATCAGTTGGATCAGCAAAAGACAGTCTGTAGTGGCACTCTCAACTACAAAAATTGAATACATTGCAGCCACTCATGCAAGAAAGAATTGGGTTGGTACAACAAGATGAAAAGATAGATTGTGACAGTCAGAGTGCAATATTCCTGGTGAATAACATGGCTTATCATTCAAATAAAAAGCACTTTGGTGTTCAATATCACTTTGTGAGAGACATGGTTGATTACAAGAAGATGTTGTTGATGAAGGTGGACACTTTGGATAATGTTGTAGATTCATTAAAAAAATATGTGAGCATTGATAAGTTCTCTTGGTGTAGAGGATATATGGTCATTGGATTGTTGACTATGTAATCCCGTAACCCCCTGTATTTAAAGAAAACATACAAGTTTTCCAATTACCTTTTAATTGTTCTATAGGGACACCGTAGAACGAATCATTCTTTGTCAAACCAGGTATTCATATATTACTTGTGAGCTATAATGCACTATCTATGCCAGGTAAATCTACTCAATCTAGATACTAATGGTGAAATCATAGCAAAGGAATGTTAGATATCATAAGAGAATATGAACAAACCAAAACAGAGTCACCAAATTCTAAAACACTCATAAGGAATAAACACAAGCATTTACTATCTAGCATAGACAATGTAAGTGATCCATTGTGACCCCATTCTAGGCGTAATGAAAAGGGGAATATGAGCTAATTGTTCTAGCACATCCAGTAGAAGATTCTAGTTGTGACCCTAGTCTGGGTGTAATGGAAAAAGGAAGCTAAACTATTGTAGAGAAGGAAACACACATTGGCCAATATATAGTCTTGATAGTGATTGTGTTGAAGGTAGCTCACACCCTTTTGTTGTCTAACATCAATCAAAGAACTATGCATATAGTTAAATAAATTAAACACTTTTCTGATCACACATGGAAAACCAAAATACATAATTTAATGCTACTGAAACCAGAAGTACAAGATAATCTAGTAACTATGAATGAGTAATTAAATGAAACATGCAAACACAATATTTAATCCATAAAATGTGGATATGCTACAATATAGATACAATAAACGGTACCTATATAAGGAGGGGGCTCGACCTCCCTAGGCAAGGAACTAGTAGAAAGATTTAATCACAAATTGAGCTCAGATGCACATCACACCATAATTATGACCATAAAMTACAATAGAATATTTCTTTTTAAGTTGCAAACAGAGTTCAAAATTACAACCCACTTGAATCTCATTGAGTCAAGCTTTTATACCATTCATTACATTCTTTCTTTAGTAGGGAAGCCATGAGGATCTACGATTCAGGTTGTTCTCAATTTCATTTAACAAACTTCCTAGAATAGGGACACTGGAGATTCATGTGATCAATCCCAATGGATCATTAGGATATCAGTTCAAACAGTTTCCTATGTTTTTTTCCACTTACGCAGTTCTATTTGTTCATCCACTCTTCTCTTTTTTGAATTTTCTACCTCATCCTTTTTTCATGAAATACTATACACGTGGTGGTTCCTTTGGCATCATTACCACAGATGGAAGCTATATATCTTGTTGAAAATTTTGTTTTGATGTTGTTGTAGCATGTTGCAGCAATGTAGAAGGGTGTTGCAGGAATGTGGAAAATTGTTGCAACAATGGAAGGCATGTTTCAACAATGGAAAGGGTGGTTGCGGCAATTGAAAGGCCTATTTCCACAACTTAAACTATATTTTCACTAAGTCCTTTCTTATCATAACAACCTTATTTCATTAGTAAGAACAAAAAGGTCAATACTTCCTCTTTTACACTAGCAAAATCCACTCAAAGTGACATGAATTATAGAGTGACATACCTGGGGGGAAATGCATTGGTTATATTGAAGGTAGAAATGAAAAGGATGATGAAATGGAAGAGAAAAGGAAATAAATACAATGAAAAATATAGTTTTTTGTACACCCATCATCTCCTCCCAACCAAGAGTGTTGCATGTCCTCATGAAACTAATCACTCTGAATATGAAAGACTGATGCCTTTATGCAAGTTGTTGATGTTGTACTTGTCATGCCCGTTGTCAAAAATTGTATAGCATCCCCCAGTTTCCTCCATCTTTTTGTAAAATTCTTCTTCCCTTTCACTTATCTCAAAAGAGTGTTGATGCGCTGGTCCTAGAAGCCAAATCAAAGGATAATGGAACTTAAGGTCAACCCAACAATTTCCACAAGTTATCACACATTGTGTAAACTTGCTTACCCTTTTTACTATTGGTATCAAGTTGTGATAGTTAAAGGATATATTTGTATGATCTCTATTATGCTCTATTCCCACCTATTCCTACTTCCTTGTAGGGAACCTCGTAGCATGGATTCTATGCACTTTTCGCATTCATTAATGGATTTGTATTTATTCTAAGCCATGAAGAGTGCATGTTCTTCAAAATTGGCCCAGTGGAAATATGGAATGAGGACTAGCTTAGGTTTTTCGAATTCTCCCCTCACCCATAAGTCACTCATCTTATTTGTCTAGGAAACTCTAAAATATTCACCCCATTGAACATGATTGTTCATGAATGAGGTAAATTATTTTAAATATATATCCCCTACAAAGGGGATTGGGTTCCATTGTTTCCCATTGTCCAAAATAATATTGTGTTGATAGAATTCACACAATAAATTCATGTCAAAATAATATTGTGTTGATAGAATTCACACAATAAATTCATGTATTTTGTTCTTCTCTTATAATAGACTTCCGGGAAGGTTTCTGGTGAGGTAAGTTTATGGGGTTTTTGTGTTGCAATTTCCCTGAATTGGAATATAAAATATATATCATGTAAAACACAACGTGAGGGTTCGAGAAGGTGATACGTAGCTGAGGATAGCCCCCAGAAGGGAACTCATTTGTCTCTTTTCTTTTCTCAATGTTTCTATTTGCGTCTGAAGTTCAGATACTTTCTTTATGTTTGTGTTCCATTTCTACCATTTTTCTCTGTGAGCATCCAACTGTTCAGCCCATATTTTCCTTGAGTTGTAAATATCCCGTCGACATTTCTCTAGGGGGAACTATTCCATTGTCATAGGCCTTTTCCATGTTATTCCATCTGGACAATTGGAGCCTTATCCATAAATCATCTTCAATATATGTCTGGCCTCAAACATCCTTTGTGGGAAACACTTTTAATTTACTTTGTCCATTTTTTCAGAAGGCATTTCCTTTCTATATCTACTTCATCACCCTGAGTTCCATTGTCTTGTATTTTAGGAGCAACTTCCTCCTCCATCCCTACTTAATATTTTGGGTTTCATTATCTCATTTTTAAGAGGCATATCCTCCTCTATCCTTACTTCATTCATTTGGGTTTCACTATTTATGAATACCCTGGCTATTTCTTCTTGGAGAGTTGGTCTTTTAATTTCTTCCTCGCTCATATTGCATATTTGTTGGATGATTTTGGATACTTGGGCCAGAAAATCCAAGTTTTTTGGCTCTTGTTTTATCCTATCATTCATCTTTCTTATTATTCCTTGCAACCTCAGGTTAATTTCCTTTAAATTAAAATTCTATTTCCTAAGGACATAATATAGGAGCCTCGGGGGTTTACCTAGAATGTGTCTAGAAATATTCTTCTTTGAGGTTGGGGTATGATTTCTTTCTTTGTTCTTTGTTGTAGCACTGAACCTGGGTTGGTTCTAAAATGCAAAACACACAGGTCATCTTCGGGATATCCACCCTCCCCAGTTTTTTCTTGTGTGTCAATCGGGGAGTTCCATCCTTCAACCAACTCTTCCTCTCTTTTTGGTTCCCATGTGCCAGCTAGGGATTCTAATTTTGTTGTTGACCTCCCTGCTGGTTCATGTGCTTAAGTAGGGTGTTCCTAGATTCTCTATTGGTTCCTTTATTTCAACAGAGATCCTTTCTCCCATAATTTCTTCTGTCCTCAATCCCCTAGATGGTTATTGTGGTTTCAATAGGGTGGTAAACCTAGATGAGGCCATGTCCCTTTTCTTCAGAAATGACCATCTCCTCTTATTTTTTCAGCTTTTCTCCTTTTTCTCACTACAAAATCCCAGGTCTCTCTCTCCTTCCCATGCCTCTTTTTCAAATTTTGTCCTCTTCTGTGCTTATTAAGTCGGCTTCATTGCTTCAAGGAGTTGGTTCTTATTTTTTTTCTTTCTTGGGATGGAGTCTTTAAGATTTATGTTTCTATTATTTCTGAAGGATAATTACATGTCATTATTTGGTTCATAATTCTTTTCATCATGTTTTCCATTGGTTGATCTCACAACGGGTCATCCAAGTTTTTGTATGAACGGGAAATGCCTATGGACAAACACAACAATATAGAGTGGTCAATTTTGGTCCCATATTGTGGGAATAGACAAATAATTCTACTTATGGAGATCCATCTGCCAATCATATTGACAATTTCTGCATCTCGAGTGTCGAAATCTAACTGTGGTTTAATAATATAAAGAGTGAAACACCAGTGAAGAATTACCCTAAGTCCCAAAGTGAATTATCAGCAGGATGATTCTGACCCAGCCTCACACTGAACAGAATAGACCTGAAGATCTGAGAAAGACTCTGGATTAGAATGAGACTAGTGCCCAGACCAGGCCCACACACTGACCAATCATCCATATGAATTATGGATCATGGTCGCAAAGGACACGCGCACAAATCTCTTTGGATATATGACACTTCATATGATTGCGCAAGCAAGGAGATGAAACTCTTACGACCCAACTCAAGTGAATCTGACCGTCCACCCAAAGACCGCTAGGGAGGCAGATCCATCACTTTGAAAATGTGGCACTCGAGAGGATGGTAAGAACTATGCCTTGAAAAGGCCCGAAGCTTGAACTCCCAAAATGATCATGGCCCATATCTCAAATCAACAAGAAATTTTGATCCTTTCAGTAGGTAAATATCACATGGATCACATATTCCAATCAGATCAATGACCACGCTTCATTGCAGGGATGTAAACTCCTCAAACATTAATTTTCCAAAGAAGTCCCGCAATTGAGACCATGGTATTGGTTGGAAGGGCACATTATGTACCATGGGGGATTGCAGTCTCAAAGCTGGTGTGGACCCAAACCACCCTGGACAACTTCCACAATCACGTGCTTTGAGTGACATCAGTCAGTCACACACCTCCACTCCCACTTCCTGCTACAACTCAACTTTCACACTGCTCCCACCTAATTACTCCCCATATTACCTATCACCTCCATGCATCATGTTTACCTATTGGATACTCGCCTCCACACCTTCCTGTTCACAAACTAAAACACATATAGAGATATGGTCAAGACAAATGAGACGAGGCACTTAACTTCAAATTTGTAATATGTATTTAGAGTTGCAAGTCTCAACACAAAGTCGATGTAGATTGGTTTCACATTCTCAAGAGACTCTACTCACAAATTGTCTCCATGGCTCCAATAGTCTTACAGGCATCCATTACTCAACATAGAGCTCAGTTTCACTTTGAGTCTATTTTCTTCCTAATCAGTTCTCCAACAAGCATCTATCGCCAGCAGGTTCCATTCATCAGTTATGTCTGAGAGACAGTAGTAGTTTTTAATTGAATATTAATTCCAGCATTTTCTTAGATTAGATACAAGAGTAGTATTCTATGTGTGATAAGAACCACTCTTGTTGATTAAGTCTAATGTCTTAGTGAAGTTAATAATTTGTTCCACAAAAATTCACCTAAAATTATGTCTCAGCCACCTAAGGATGAGAACCTCTGCAACTCTGTTAAATCACAGGTTTTTGAATGTTTTGATGGTCAGATATTTGGGAAAAGAATAGCACTACATCAAACTGGTTGGACCCATTCTATGCATGGATTAAATATCTCTACCTAGTGAACATACTCTTGATGACATCGTTTCATTCAAATCTTCATGTGTTTTTATCTTATCTTGAATGCATTTTTTTATTTGTGCAAAGTACATGTCATTTTCTTTCATCTATTGTGTAACTTGTCTTTATTGATATGCAACCTGTGAAAAAAACTAATGCTTGGTGAAGATTTTATTTTATCGTAACCTGAAGGAGTAATTGTGTCTTGATACACGTTTAATGTATTGAAATGATATTTTAAGTATTGAACTTTCTTGCAACATATTATTCATTGAGTAGTTTGTTGTTTCCCTTTGTTTTTCTATTATTTCACTGGTCTGTCATTAGTGTGCCACCAACCAAGGAGGACCCTCATCCATATAATTTTTCCAACCCAAACTTTCTTTTGTCTTGATAGAATAACCCTCTAACCAACCAACAAAAATTAAAAGAGACAATCATTCTAAACTGATAGGTGGCCTATCTTTTCCCTTTAGCAGTTAGGTGCAGACCTTAGGACCAACATCTTCTAGTGTCATTGCCTGGGAACGGAGTAACTAAATATATTTCCCTGGGAGAACAAAAATTTATCATCTCTGACTTTTGATGGTGAAAAATGATCAGACACAGGCAGACTGCTATCTTTCACCTGACGACTTCACTGAGTAAAATTTAAAGAAGAAATATCGACGCCCAGAAAGGGATTCAACAGATCCAAATCTGAAAACAACAAAGCCAAGAAGGCTCATCATAACCCTTAGAAGGATACAGTAGTCTCTGAGATAGAAAGGAAACTAAGAAAATTCATTGTAGCTCATAGATATACTTCCCCCCTCAAAGGAAAAGTTTCACATAAAGATCCTATGTCTAATCACAATCACAAACAACTAGAATTTTCTAGCCCTCAGAATCATAATTCCAAAGAAGATTAGACATCTCCAACTCCTGATTCCACTTCAACATCCAGTCCTACATCCACCAATGTATCTCCCATAAATATTATGATTCCTATTATTCAATCCATGGTTGTTAACAGGATGGATGCCATAATTGTTGCCATATATGCACCCCTAATTCTTCCTATAGGATTCCATGCCTTCACGGCCACCGATTACATGAATTATTTACCAAGATATAATGGGGAAGGTGAGGTAACTATTGAGGAACATCTAGTAGCCTTTTATAGCTTTGCAGGAAAATTTAACATTGATTATGTAGATGTGTGGATGAGGTTGTTTGTACAGATTCTAGACGGGGAAGTAATAAAATGGTTCAAAGGTCTTCCCCCAGCCTCCATTGTAGATATTGAGGCATTGGATGAAACTTTCATAAGGAAATGGGGAGATATGAGAGATTACCTCTACTATATCACTGAGTTTGGGGCCGTAAAGAGAAAGAATGGTGAATCTATTTCAGATTTCACCAAGAGATTCAATAAGATGTATGGTAGAATCCCAAATGAGATCAAACCAACTCAAGCCTCTGCCAAGATCACCTATGCCAATGCATTCGATGCAGAGTTCTCCCTCCTCCTGAGAGAGATAAGATCAACCACACTATTGTCCATGCAGGAAGCAGCCATTGAGGTTGAATCTAATATTTTGGCATCAGATAGATTAAAGACCAGATCTGATAAAGATAAGAAAAAACAAAGAGAGGATTCCCCTGCCTCCTCTAAATCGACCATATCTGATCCAAAGCTTTATGAAATGACCAAAACTTTGAAGGATATGACTTCTGAAATAGCTAATCTAAAATGGGAATCTAAACATCCAAACAGAGCTTTCCAAGGAGCTGGTACTGGAAATCAAAATCAGTTCAAAAGGGCTAATGATGCCCCTCAAATAATGCAGAGAGAAAGGAGAAATGTTTATGATCAAAGGGTAGTGACTCCTTTTCAAAATAATCAGATTGAGGGGATGGATACAGACAATGATTTTGTGGGTGATATTGTTGTGCTTTTTAATGAAATAGATTACTATACCAATCACTTAACACAGCAAGAATATGAGGTAGCACAATTGTCAAATTAGTTTGATGATCAGATAGGGGAGGAGGGAGTTATTCAATTTCAACCCAAGAAGAAATATGATTTGAGGACAAGAAATGGGGCTTCCAAAGCCACCACCCATGATCAAACAAAACAAGTTGAAGCTCCTCCCAAGCCAAGTCCAAATAAAGGTATGTCCTCTAAAACTCAACAACTTCCCCCATAAAAACCTATTTTCCCTGAAATAAAAGAAGTTGATAAGCCACCAACCCCTTTCAACCTGGAACATGAGCTTAGAAAAATCAAGGTCCATGTGCATCTGACATAATTGATAAAAAAAAAATGAACATTTCAAGAAATCTATCATGAAATTTTTGCAGCCAACTCCTTCTAGTGTATCTTCTAATGTAATTGGTCTACAGGATGAAACCCCAACCATTACTGTGGGTCCAGACATTGAGGATGGATCTGATGCTTCTCCTCCTTTCTATATATAGTTGAATTTCCATGATAAGATCCTGCATAACTGTCTTATGGACTCAGGATCCTCTCACAATGTCATGCCCAAAGTTGTTATGGAAGAACTAGGTCTTGAGATTACCAAGCCTTACCAAGACATGTACTCCTTTAATTCTAAGAAAGTAAAATGTTTGGGATTGATAAAGGATATGGTGGTTTCTCTAGACCAATTCCCCATGAAGAGTTTAGTGATGGACATTGTTGTAGTAGACATTCCCCCAAAGTTTGGTATGCTTTTATCCATAACTTGGGCTAAGAAGGTTGGAGGATCGTTACAAATGGACCTCACTTGTGCCGCCATTCCTATGTTTGGAGGTGAACATAGGAGGTTATATAGAGAAGCAAGGTTAGCCTACATTGTCAGTGACCATCAGAACCCAAGAAATCACCCAATTTATGTTGTTGAGGATGAGATTGGCTCATCTGTCTTTCATTTAAATGATGATGAACCTGAAATATTAGTTAGCCAATGCAACGATCAGCCACTGACAAGTCAACAAAACAAATTATGGAAGATGTATTTAGATGGATCTTCATCAAAGGAAGGAGATGGTGCAGGTATACGCCTCATTTCCATTTTAGAAGAAGTAATAACCCTCTCTTATAAGTTAGACTTTGAAACCACTAATAACATAGTTGAATATGAAGCTCTGGTGTTAGGATTGAGGGCTACCAAAGACATGGCCATTGATTGTGTAGTAGTTTTTGGTGATTATTATTTAATCATCAATCAAGTAAGGAACATCTATCAGGCTAAGCAATAGAGGCTCAAGTAATACATAAATGAGGTATGGGATCTGATCAATAATTTATTTCTAGAATTTAACATTTCCTTCATTCCCAGAGAACAAAATCAGAAGGATGATTCTCTGGCCTTAGCTACCAGCACTTTCAGGCCTCCCATTGGCCCAAATATTAAATATCGGGTGGAAATCAGACATAAAACCTCCATACCAGACAACATAAAGCACTGACAAGTCTTTAGTGATGATCTAGAACTGCAGAGATTTCTACACACCATTGATGAATTCTCCAATATCCCAATTGATCAAGAAAGTCAATAATGGGAAGATGAGGAATTAGAAAATCAAAAAGCACCTCATCTGCTGAAGAAAATGGTTGGTCATGATATTGTGGAGCTGAAAACCAACCACATTCCAAGAGGACTAGTGCCATTGGAAAGGTTGTTTGAAAGTAATGATGTTTACAAAGGGGATGCCATGAAGAATCAAGAAGAAGAGATAACACATTGCAATATTGGGACCACTGTGAATCCCAAGATCATCAAGTTGTCCAAAGAAATAGCTGCAGAACAAAGGGGCAAGTATGTTAATATATTTAAAAATTTTGTTGATATTTTTGCATGGTCCTATGAAGATTTGAAGGCATTTGACATTGACATCACCCAGCACAAGATCCCTCTAAAGGTTGGCTCCAAGCCATTCATATATAATATTTGATGATTTAATCCCATGTAAATGTCCATAATTGAGAAAGAGCTGAAAAGAATGTTGGATGCCAAGATTATTGTACCATTGAGGTATTCAAACTGGGTGGACAACTTAGTACCTGTAAGGAAGAAAAGTGGGGATATACACTTATGTGTTGACAATTACCCCCTCCCCAAGATGGATCATATTTTATAGAGAGTGGTAGGTGCACACAGAATTTCCTTGTTAGATGGATACTCTAGTTTTAACCAGATAACAGTGTGTGAAGAGGATAAAGAAAAAAAACATTCAGCACCCCATGGGGAACATTCATGTATGACAAGATGCCCTTTGGGCTGATGAATGCAGGGGCCACTTTTCAAAGGGCCATGGACACAACTTTTGTGGGGGAAAAAGACAAATTTATGGTAATTTTCTTGGATGACATAACCATTTTCTCCAAGTCTGATGAGGAACATTTGCAACATTTGGAGCAGGTTTTCAAGAAATGCAGGAGATATAGAATATCCTTGAATCCTAGGAAATCTCACTTTTCCATTTCAGAAGGAAATCTCTTAGGCCACATCATATCAGCAAGAGGCATAAAAATTTATCCCAAGAGGGTTTGTTCCATTCAAGATATTGAGATCCCCAAAAATAAAAAGGTTGTCCAGTATTTTATTGGTAATATAAACTTCCTCAGATGTTTCGTGCCAATTTTTGTTGAAATTCTAAAGCCTATTACTAACATGTTCAAGAAAGATGTTGTGATAAAATGGTCCTTGGAGGAAAAATCATATTTCTAAACAATCAAGTGAGCTTTAGTTGAAGCCCCTTTGTTAGCCAATCCTGACTATACCAAAGATTTCTTCATCTTCTCCTTTGCTTTCAAGGAAACCATTGTTGTTGTGCTACTACAGAAAAATGAAGAAGGGCATGAACAACCCATAGCCTTTTTCAGCAGAGCCCTCCGAGATGATGAGCTGAAGTATGATATGTTAGAGAAACATTCTTATGCATTGGTTAAAGAACTCAAAGCCTTTAGGGTGTATGTGCTACAGTCTAGCATAACGACCTTTGTTCCTAGCAGCAGTGTCAAAGAGATTATGGTCCAGCCGGACAGTGAGGCAAAAAGAGTAAAATGGATTGTCAAATTGTTGGAGTATGACCTGCACATAAAGCCCACCAAGTTGATCAAGGGGCGAGGACTGGCCAAAATTCTATTAGAGTCTAATTGTAAGGTGCTATAATTGCATCAAATCTTGACCGAATTAGACACACCCATCATATAGCCTAGACAAGAAAACTTATAGGTATTTGAAAACTACTCCTATTCACCTTGGTATAAAAACATCATATATTTTATACATCATTTTGAATGTCCACCAGATGTAAAGAAGACAAAGGAAAGGTCTCTCATGTTGAAAGCTATCAAATTATGCATTTCAAACCAGAGCTTGTATTGGAGATATCTTGTTGGCATATTGTTAAGATGCCTTGATAAAAATGAAGCCAAACAAGTCACAACAGAAATGCACAAAGGAGTATGTGGATGACACCAGCATTGGAAGGCCACAACTCTCAATATCCTGAGGGTAGGATACTACTAGCCCACCCTTTTCTCTAATGTGTTTTCCACTGTTAGAGCCTGCAATGAATGCCAAATGTTTGCATGGAAACATAAGTTACAATCATTGTCGTTAAAACTTATCAATGTCAATAGTTTGTTTCAACAATGGGGGTTAGACTTTACAGCAGATATAAATCCACCCTCCAGTGGAAAACACAAGTGGATCCTCACTACCACCGACTACTTCACCAAATGGATTGAGTTTGTGCCCACAAAGAATGCCAATGACAAGGTGATCATGAACTTCCTGGAAACCAATATTTTTTCTAGATTTGGTTGCCCCAGTAAGCTTGTAACAGAAAATGCCCAAGAATTCAAGTCCAAAGCCATGATTGACTTTTGTGGCCATCATAACATTTCCATGACACATTCCACACCCTTTTACCCTCAGGGAAATGGCCTGGCAAAATCATCAAACAAGACCCTCAATGAGATCATTAAGAAGTTGTTGACTGAAAGGAAGAAATCCTCGGACTCTAAACTCAAATATGCTTTATGGGCTGACATAATCAGCACTAATAAGTCTCTGGAAACCTCACCATTCCATCTTGTTTATCACATAGATGATATTCTTTCCACTCAGCTTGGTATACCAGTCCTAAAATTATTATAGGAGGACATTGAGGAACCCAATGACATCCAAAGGAGAATATTCCATATTATAGAAGTTCATCAAAGAAGAGAAGCACTAGATCAGAGGACAAAAGCATACCAGAGCAAGATCAAATCAGCCTTTGATAAGAAAACCAAGAAGGAGATTTTTTAGAAAGGTGACCTAGTCTTGAGGTGGGACGCCAGAAGGGATGACAAGTCTAAGCATAGTAAATTTGACAACCTTTGGTTTGGCCCTTTTAAGGTGGTTGAAGTTTTGAATAGCAACACATTTATCTTGCACAATCTAGACAATACAGAGATCTTTGGAGGCCCAGTAAATGGGCGCTTCCTGAAACACTATTTTGTTTGAGGATGGGGGGGAGGTTCCTCTTGTACCATAGATACTTTCCTTTTATTTTTTCTTTTGATTAGTTAGTTATGAGTGGATAAAGACTCCATAGCCCAACAAGGCACTCAGGTGTAATTTCAGTTTTCAGTTCAATAAAATGCATGGATGAGGGACAATAGCAATTACACAAGGCTAACAGATGGAAACAAATGTAGGTGATGGAAGGAAAGAGTAGTTATTTAATCGCAAGGCACTAATCTACAGTTCTTAGCACCTCACAGGGACGAGCTATCCCCAGTTGGAGCCAATGTTGTAACCTAGGTATGCACCCCTACCTATCCTCTCTCCTTTCCCTATGCCTTCGTCGAACTTGTCCTCTTCAGGTTGATTAAGTCAGTTTCCCACTACTGAGTGACTTGGTTCGTATTCATTTCTTTCTTGATGGATTCTTTGCACATTTATGTTTCTATTGTTTCTTGAAGGATAATTACATGTTGTATTTGGTTCAAAATTCTTGTCATCATGTTTTCCATTGATTGAGCTCGCAGCAGGTCGACCAAGCCTTTTTATATGCACAAGAAATTCCCGTTGACAAAGACAACAATCTAGAGCGGTCAATTTTGGGCTCAGATTGTGGGAACAGACAGATTAACTTTCTACGGTGGAGATCCATCAAGCCAATCAGATTGAGGGTTTTAATGCATTCGGAGTGTCGAAATTTCACAGGGTTTAACATCAAGAGTGAACCCACGAAGTACAAGAATTACCCGAAGTCCTGAAGTGAATCTGGATCGTCCATCAGTAATGACACGTGGAGGCAGATCTTTCACTTCGGAGACTTAGCACTCCAAAAGGTTTCCGAAGCACTATAACAAGAATTACCTGAAGTCCCGAAGATTCGAAGTCCCGAAGATTCGAAGTCCCGAAGTGAATCTGGACCGTCCATCGGCAAGGACACGTGGAGGAATATATTTCACTTCGGAGACTTAGCACTCTAGAGTTTTGCGAAGCACTAGAGCAAGAATTACCCAAAGAACCGAAGTCCTGAAGTCCCAAAGAGACGAAGTCCTGAAGTCCCAAGAGCCTGCCACATCACTCTAGGCCCGTACTACTCCAGGAGAACTTCATTCCTGACAATCCAAAAATCCTAAAGCCTTAACACCTGAAGTCCCGAAGTGAATCCGGACTGTTTGTCAGCAAGGACACATGGCAACAGATCTCTCTATTCAGATATATGGAACTTTGGAGGATTGCGTGAGCAAGGAGATGGAAACTACCAAAGCCCGAACTCCCGAAGTGAATCTGGATCGTCCAGACCCAGAGACCACATGGAGGCAGATCCCTCACTTCATAAATACGACACTCGAGGGGATGGTAAGAACTATGCATTGAAAAGGCCTAAAGCCCAAACTCCCAAAGTGATCGTGGACTGTTGCTTTCAAATCAAAGAGAACCGTTGATCCTCACAGCATGTAAATATCACTCGGATCACAGATTCCAATCATATCAACGACCACACTTCATTGCGGGGACGTAAACTGCTAGAATGTTAATTTCCCAAAGCGGTGTTGCAATTGGAACCATGGTATTGTTGGAAGGGTACGTGGCAGCTTGTGGGGGATTGCGGGCCCAAAGGTGGTGTGGACCCAAACCACCCTTGACAACTTCCACAATCACGTGCTTATATGACATCAAGTCACCATGTCACCTCCACTCACACTCCTGCTACTGCTCAACTTTCGCCACTTGTTCCCTCAACTACTGCCCATTGTTGGGTTGAGAAAAAGGTACAAATATTCTCCTTGTTACTTTGGTTTGTGATATATTCTTTTTTGAATTTTCTATTAATTTGAAGTAATTAGTAAATAAAATGGTTAAAAAGATCTTAGGAAATAATATTGAATGATATTAGATATTTTCTTAACTTTGGTTTGAATTGTTTTGATTTTATGCAGAAATGGACAATTGTTGTTAACTAAAGATAATTAAGAGGATCGTGAAGATGCACAGGCCATTGAAGATTGAAGAAATCAGGCATAAAACAGTTCAATTAAGACTAACTCTTTATCTTGAAATCTTCATAAATAGTAAAAGCAATACTGAGGATCTCTCGATCCTCAGGATAGCTTAATTTACTTATCTCATTGTAATATATAAAGGATAGTGAATGATAAAGAGATACCCAGGGGAATTTAACCAAGAATTCATATCTCTTAATTGTTGACATTTTGTACAGAAAACCATTGTAAATGATTTATCAGATAAGGAATTAATGAAAGCTTCAAGCATTTTGATCACTTTTGTGTATTGAGTTTTATGTAGCAATATTGTCTGAAGACCGTGGGCCCAGTCAGAAGGAGTTACTGTCTCATCTGTAATCATATCAATTATGTTATAGTTCTGTGATTTGAATTTCCTTTCAATAGTTAAGATAGACTCATTAATGTGTTGATTCTTTTATGAATTGGTTATGTTGTTCCATTTGCAAAGATTAAATGTTCCATTTGGAGATTATCGATTGTTGTTCCATTTCCATTTGCTTTTAATTTATCACTTGTGAATTCCTTTCATTTAAATTCTCACTTGTTGTTCCTTTCGCATTCGTTATTCCTTTTATCAAATTTTCATTTGTTGTTCCTCTCGTTTAATTCGCATTTGTTGTTCCTTCTTAAATATTCAGTAATTCGTTGTTCCTTTCCAATAAATTAATTAATCATTCAGAGATTGATTATGTAAATGTTTCATAGACTAAATTGTTGTTTCTTAGATCGATGAACGAATTCAGTAATTGATTGATGATTTGATTTATGGTGTGTTTTCGCTCGGAACATATTTCTGTTGATTGAGTTATTAGTTTCATAGTTTTTAGTTAAAGTGTGAAGAACTTGATTGTTGCAGTAAATTAGACAGACTCAGACTTGCTTTAACTAAATTATATACACGATTTAAACCTCTACGACTATCTTCATAGACTTTTCTGACATTCTTGAGAGAAAAGACGAATCCTCGGTTGATAAATTAAAGTCAAACTAAGGTTGTTTTTAGGACATCTTTAGATCCCAACATTTTGGTGCCGTTGTCGGGGAGAATGTCAAAGATAGCATAGGTTCCATCTTTGGAGGATGAGGTATTGAAAATGGAAGGTAAGAAACTATGTAGGCAACAATTAAAATTTTGTGCCAACACCTACCTTCAGCTGATGCATAGAGGTTATATAGGTGCATGGAATTTGTGTCGATGTGTATGACTAAGAAGAAAGAACCTGGAAAACAAAAAACGTTACCAAAAACTACAAAATCCTAGGGCCCGGTGCCCTCTGGAAGGAGCACTTTCAAAGACAAAATTATCTAAAAAGATGAATCTCAAGCCTCGGTTGGACCTCGAAAAGGTTCCACCTGAATCCCTCAAGAAAAAAATTCACCAACTGTAGCTCATGTTAAGGTTCATAGCAGAACTAAAGGGATTGAACAAAGTTTCCAAAATATGCATACTCCACTTTTCAGTCCTTTAGACGAGGGAAATTCTTGCAATTTGAAAGAAGGAGAAGGGGAGACCAGTGGAATTGTTGAGGCAAACCCACCACCACCTAAACCTGGATCTCCTGTGATTTTGGCAGGAGAAGGAACACCTAAAATATCAGACATAGATAGCATGATTAAATATCCTAAGGGACCAAGTAATCAACCACCTCGAGTAGAATACCCAGACCTAGAAATCCCTGAAGGCTATTGGCACATCTTCAACCAAATGGCACAGCAAAATCCACCGCAACCCCAAACTTCCACTTTCAAATATCCTGTAGTTGATTTGGTTGCTAATGCCCCAATGAAATCCATTCCACTACAGAATCTTCCAACCTTCAATAGATTGATCTCAGAGGATATTGACACATTCTTATTCGATTTTGATGTCCTTTGTAGAAGCTATGACTATACCTCTGAACCCCATAAACTAAAGCTATTTCCTTCCACCTTGAAAGGATCAGCTTTACGATGGTTTACGGGACTAGGGGGAGGAACTATAAATTAATGGGATGAAATAAAACAAGCCTTCCTTACAAAATATCAAGACTATTGTAGAACTAGGTATTTAAAGGATGAAATCTTTAAAATGACTGCAAAAGAAAATGAAACACTAGAAGAATATGTTGAAAGATTTCAATATAACCTGCAAATATCACCTTACTGTACACTACCATGTGAGGTACTTAAAGCCACTCTAATAAAAGGTATGAAGGATGAATGGGTAGAAACATTGAATTTAATGGGAAAAGGTGATGTTTATCAAGAAACATATGATGACATTGTGCAATTGTGTATCAGGTGTTCACGCAGCAGTACACGAACCAGATCGGGAATACGAACCCCTATCACCAGAAGTAGTAACATTACTAGAGGGAGTGTCATCCGAGGAGAAATTGGTAATCTTTTAGAAATTATAAAACATACATTTTGGGTACTTTGACTACACAATTGGATGTTTTGCAGGTTAAGAAGAAACAAGAAGAAGCATAAAATTTGTTGGCTATATTTTGTCCACGGTGCAGAAGGAAACATGGTTCAAGATAGTGTCTCTTGGACGTGGTTCGGACCTGCACCATCTGTTCCAAAGAACATGCGATAGAGAAATGTCCATCTCTGCCAGGATTAAAGGTTGTCTTTAAAGAAGCAAAAGAGGAAACATAACCGGTATATCTAATGGCTCAGCATCACCAATGGAAGGCTTGTCCCCGAGGTACACTACAAGATCCTTCTTCTTTATTTCCTGGACAATATAATCAACGACATAATTCTGGAAACACATGGCAGCGACAACCATTTTCTAACCCC
>SNQJ01S0083882.1:91018-104579 GCA_010110895.2 Picea sitchensis
GACAGTGAGAGTGCCATTCATCTTGCAAAGAACTCAGCCTTCCATTCGAAGACTAAGCATATACAGTTGAGGTACCACTTCATATGATCCACCTTGGAAGATGAACATTTGAAGTTGTAAAAGATACACACTAGCCAGAATCCTGCAGACATGTTAACAAATGGAGTAACCAGGGAGAAACTGAGTTCCTGCTCAGTTTCAGTTGGTCTTCAAGAATGAAGGTGAAGATGAGAAATTTTTCAGGTCCAGGAAGGTTCAGAGTCCAGCATATACAACAGCGGTGGAGTTGTTGAGATCAGTGTCCAAGTGAGAGATTGTTTTTTGTGGAGCCTGATTATCTTCCTGATTCAGAGGTCTTTTACTTTCAGCTGTGTTTATATCCCATGAAGTATTTACACCCCATAAGTATGTACACTCTTCCATGCGGGGGAGTGCAGAAGGGGGGCACCCCCTCTGCGGGGTCCGGGGGGGCTATCCCCCCGGCTGGGGGGTCTGGGGGCAAGCAAGCTCCCGAAGGAAAAATTGCCTTGTAAATGTATATTGTAATTTCATTGTAAATCTGGACCATTCATTATAAGGTTGCAGATCTAACGATAGAGGTTATGTTAGGTTTTTTTTCCCTAGAAAGAAACCCTCTTTTATAAGGGAAATGTATTGCAACTATGGTTGATTACGGATATTGTATTCTGGGATAGGAGACTGTGAGAGAAAGAAGATGAAGTTACAGTGGGTTTGTTGTAGGTTGTATCCCTTCATATGATGGATAATAATAAAGGAAGTACCTGACAATTTCTCTGGTGGGCGTAGCCCACACTGGGTGAACCACGCAAATTTGTGTCTCTATTGTATTTTGTATCTTCTATGTTTTTCTTCCACATTTGTTTTATTTTATTGCTCCACGGTCCTATTTTTCTAACACTTTTCATATAGGAAAGTATGGTATGTGAAGCAAAAACAAGAGTTTTGTTTGTAAAATTATGCCATAACTGGTTTCTCTGTGGGGTGGAATCAAGTGGACTTTCTGGTGGACTATTTTCGTCTTGGAATCCATGCAAAGATTATTTCTATGCTTCTTTGAATCCTGCAGGGATCCTGCTAGAAGGTATAGTTAAATATCTAAATAAAAGTTTGAAGCTGCTAAATTGCTATGGTCCTTACTCAGATATAGAATCATTTTGGGAGACTTTAAAAAAGGACGGGTTATTTAATGAGCATAATCTAGTTATGGGGGGAGATCTAAACTTTACCACTTTGTGTAGGGAAGTGTGGGGGGATATTGCTAGAATGGATCCCCTCCATATATACTTTTCCCAGTTGATACAAGTAGGGGAAATGATGGATGTTGAGCCTATAAAATTGTTACCTACCTGGAGGAATGGGAGAAGTAGTTGGGACTACATAGAAAAAAGGTTGAACAGGTTCTTGATAGATGACAAGTTAGTGGCTTCAGGGTTGAGATACAAAACTTGGGTGTGTAATGAAAAGATTTCAGATCACATGCCTATGATCCTTCATATGGAACAAGTAAAAGATCATGTAAATTATCCTTTCAAGTTTAATATTGCTTGACTTAATGATCCTGAGTTTGTGGACTTAGTTAGATCCAACTAGAATGGTTTGCTAGGAACAAAGTCTTTAAACCCGATGGACTCTTTGTTTAAAAAGCTTAAGTTATTGAAGTTGTTAGTGATAGTTTGGGAAAGAAGGAAAAAGGATGATGCCAAGGAATAATTGGTACAAATAGAATTGGACTTAGATACTTTATACATTGAGTTCCCGGGTTTTTTTTGCAAGAGGTGGATAAGGAGTTGGAAATAGAAAAATAAAAGAGGAAATTGCTTCTCTTAAGACAAGGGGGGGAAACCTGGAGGTAGAAGAGTAGAGTAAATTGGTTGGCCTCTGGAGAAAGGAACACAAAGTTCTTCCATGCTTTTGAAAATTCCAGAAAATAGATTAATACCATTTGGGATATTACCAAGGATGATGGGACAATTTTATCTAATAATCATGAACCACAAAAGGAAGCAGTGGACTATTTCCAGAATTTTTTCAAGTCACGGGATAATATTTATATCTCTGATCAACTTGTTGTTTTAAGAAATTACCAGAGAATGTTTCTAGAGGAAGAAGGCTCTAGACTGGCCGAGGCAGTTACTTTAGCAGAAATTTTGAAAACTCTCAAAGGATTTAAGGTGTCAAAAAGCCTTGGGCCGGATGGCTGGACTGTTGAGTTTTTTTTGATTTTTTTTTTTATCTTTTGGGTAAAGATATCTTAGAGATGGTGGAAGTGACTAGGAGGAAAGGTAGAGTTTCTGGTGCTTTGACTTCTACCTTTATTGCACTTATACCTAAGAGTGATAAGGCAAATTCCTTTGGAGGTTCTAGACCGATTGCATTATGTAATCTGGTTTACAAGATCATTACAAAAATTATTGTTTCTAGAATTAAATCATCTCTTTTTGTTGGAATCTCAAAGGAACAATTTGGATTCCCTGAAGGCAGAAAAATGATTGATGCCATAGGAGTTCTACATGAGGCTCTACACAGTATAAAAGTAAAAAACATAAAGGCACTGGTTCTAAAGTTGGATTTGATAAAGGCATATGATAGAGTGGACTGGGGTTTCCTAAAGCTTGTCTTATTACAGGTGGGTATGAGTTTATAAGAAACAGACTGGATCTTAGGGTGTGCATCTTCTGCAAACTTTGTTCTATTGATCAATGGAAAGCCTACGAGTTTTTTTAAGAGTACAAGGGGTTTACGAAAGGGATGCCCTTTATCCCCTTTACTTTTTCTCCTTATTATAGAAGGGTTAAGCAGAGTTATTCAGGAGCAGGTAAGGGCTAAGAATATTAAAGGTATACCTCTAGCAAGAGGTTTATACATTACACATTTGATGTTTGTGGACAATGCTATTTAATTTGAGAGTGGTAGCTTTTCTGAGTGGGAAGTTTTTAAGGAGCTTTTCAATCTTTTTTATAAAGTGACAACGATGGTCGTTAGTCCACAGAAGTTTTTTTTTTAGAAGTTGGGTGGGAAGTTGAATAATTGAATATGATAAAAGAGATTTTTCCCTATGATGTAAAGATAGTTGATGAGGGTTTTAAGTATATGGGATTCTTTTTAAAACCAAACTGTTACTCTAAAATGGATTGGAATTGGTTGGAGAAAAAAATTGAAAAATGAATCCTGAATTGGCGTCATAGATGGCTTTCTTTAGGGGGAAGGGTGATTCTTGTAAAAGCTATTCTAGAAAGCATTTCTATATATTGGCTATCCTTGGTTAAGATTCCAAAAAGTGTTCTAAACAATATTAGAAGTGGGATTTTTATTTTTTTTGTGGATTGGCAAAAAAGTTAATGAAGGGATGCATTTGGTAAGCTGGAAAAATCTTGCTAAACCAAAAAAGAATGGTGGGTGGGGATTAAAAATTATTTTTTCCTTTGGGAAAGCTCTGGCAGCAAAAAGTCTCTGGAGATTTCTTATGATGCCTAGTCTTTTGTATGAGGTGATTATTAAAAAATATCTCAAGAAGAAATATGTGGAGGAGTGGTTTAAGCAAGGTAGGAATACTTGGACATGTACATCAAAATTTTGGAGAGCACTCACTGCTTCTTTATCAATTATAATAGATTGGTTGGTTTGGAAGCCTGGGAATGGGAGGCTATTAGAATTGGTAATGATCTTTTGGTCGGTTCACATACAACTTATTATAAATTGTCAAGGAGTCTCATTTTGCAATTGAAGGCTCACGGGATTGGATTCCTTGCACAAAATGGGACTAGTGAGGTGGAGGATACAACTTTCACAAGATGGAAAAAGGCCGAGTCTCTAGGGTTGGAAGGAGAACCAAAAGAGGAATGGAATAATTTTGTGAAGGGTTTAGTTGGATCAGGATTTGTGATAAATAATACAAAAGATACCTCACTTTGGTCTTGGGACACAAAAAGGGGACAAGTTAATGCTAATCATGCTTACAAAGTACAAATGTTGGAGATGAGGGAAGTTGAACCTTGTTTTTGGTATAAAGAACTCTGGAATTGGCAGTTACCCTTAAAAGTTAAGCTGTTTGTCTGGTTAATGATGGAGTAGAGAATTCTTACTTGGGAAAATATGAACAAAAGAGGTTTTAATGGTCCGAGTAGATGTGCCTTGTGTGGGATCGGTGAGGAAACAATGTTACATCTCTTTGTGTAGTGCAGGTTCATCAAAGGTATTTGGCAAACTATTCTAAATGAATTAAATTTAGTGAGTCGTTGGGAAGGAGTTCAGATTGCACATTGTTTTAAAAATTGGTTAAAAAAGAAGGAAAATGGGAAATAAATACCTTTCTTTATATGTTGAGAGGTTTGGAAACACAAAAATTTGGTTATTTTTGAATATTTACTTCCTAATCTGGTCAGAGTGAGTAACTGTATTCTTCAGGACTTGGGAGAATTAAAAGTCATACATTGTACTAAGATAAGAAGGATATTGGAATTTGACAGTGGGGTTTTTTGATGGAGTTTCACAAGATAAAGGTTTTAAATGTGGGGATGGTGCTCTATTAAAGTACCCAGTGTTGGGTAGCTTCAGATTAAAAATGAATTGTGGTAGAGGAACCAATACTAGGGGGGGGGCTCCTTGCCTTATGGTGCTTATTATATTTTGCAAGATATAAAAAGGTTACAAGATTACATCTGGTAGGAGATTCAAAGATTATTATCAATTGGTTTGCTAATGATGATGACTTATAGGTGATCTCTTTGCAGTCTTGGATGGATAAAATTAGAATGTTGAGCTAGAGTTTTGAACAGTTCAAAGCTCAACATATATACAGAGCTTATAACCAAGAAGCTGATCAACTTTCAAAGGATGCTTTGCGACTGGAAGAAGATGGAATTTATTTTGCAAAGGTTCTAGAAGGACAACCAGATAATTTTGAAGTATTAACAGTAAATCATTAGATTACTAGGGCATGGTTGAATTTTGGCTAATGTATATATTGAATTAGAACTTTGAAGCAAGACTGATATTTCTTTTTTGTAATAAGATCAGTTCTTATGTATGTTTTGTCTAGGAGGAAGGACTTATTAAGACTTGGACTAGTTGGAAGATGTTGTAAAAGACCTATTATATTCACTAATATAAATCATTTTTTTTGAAAAAAAAATGAGATTTACATGCTTCATAATAAGAAAAAGCATGAAATATATACCAAAGAAAAAACATGTATGGAGAAGAAAAGCTTAATGGAGTCGATGATGAATCTGTTTTGTCCAAACAAGCCAACGCTCAACGTAACTGATTTTTCTCGTCTCTCTCTTAAGTAAGGTAAATTAAAAGATTTGAATAATTTGAAAGCTACAAGTTAAAATTTTAATTCAATACCATATTTAATTAATGTATGATAAATGATTAAAATTAATTACGCCGAAGGTGTTTTTTAAGGGGAAGGTTCCTCTCCTCCCTTCGTATGTCCATGGCAAATCAGAAATTGCCATCTGTCCTTTAACTATTAACAAATCTTTTTCGTCCATGCCTCACCCCACTCAGACTCCGAACTCACCGACTCAAACTGTCCACGCGTCTCCCCTCACTTGCCGAATCCAAATCCAAACTGTCCACGCGTCTACCCTCACCTGCCGACTCCAAACTGTTGTTGAATAGGTGGTGGCTTCCAAGTTTCGTCCGACTCGCTTTAGCCCTGCATTCGCTCCACAACATTCATTTGTTCGGGGTTTCCTTTTCTCTGATCAAGCTGCGAGAAATAAGATGACGACACTGGAAAGGTGCACCACTCTCCAGTATTTTTGCAGCTACCATAGAGGCCGCCGCAGTAATTGGGAAGCCATCATATATCATTGAAGAAATCGACGAAGAAATTTCCTCAAGCTCCTCTCGATTCATAGGGAGCAATCTTACTGATACTCTCACTCATCTTGGCAGGTGAATAAGAAATAACCCCAAAGTTGTATTTCAGTTACACTTTTATCTGGTGAATAATCAATAATCCCATAGTTGTATTTCAGTTCATCCGAGAGAGAGAGAGAGAGCCGAAGCAAAGGGAAGCAGAAGAAACGTGGGAAGTGGCGGCCTATTAAATAGTGGAGGAGTTTTTTAGGGGACGACTCTCCACCGGTGTCCGCATGCGCTCTCTTTCTTTTACGGTCCGTCCCGAGCTAAGCTTAATTTACCCTGCCTCCTACTTTCAAAAATTTTAGGCACACATTTATTACTGAGGTTTCTAGGTAGAGTTTGTTCCAAGCACAGAATAGAGTAGAGAGTTATACTGTGATCATTCACAAGCGGAAGAAATCCCCCCCATTGAAGAACCTATCCATCACTCGTTCAAAATTGGAGAGCCAGGGAAGGTGGTGCTAACCGTTGAGAACAATTCGTCAAAAAGAAAGAAGATTCTCTACAGATCCAAAGTGATAAGGGCCTGACTGATCTTGTGCTAACATCTCTAGAGGGTGGGAATGCAAACTAAGCATTCATTCTTGCTTTTATTTGGTATTATTTTTTCTTACATATAGATACATAGAGTCATAGAAGTTGTGCACCTCATTGGGTAGCATCCTTATTGGTAGGGAATGGGTAGCATCCTTATTGGAACGGATATGTAAGAAATACCTTGTATAGGTAGGCTTTTAGATTTGGCTTCGAGTGATTTCCAGATCTGGAAAAAAATAAGAGAAAAGGTGATTTCGAGCCTATCTTCTCTGGCAACAAAGAATATGGATCTGAGACTGGGAATTTTTTTTAAAATATTTTTAGTAAACATTGTAAGGCTTGAAAGAAACCGGAAACTCTCCTTGGCAGGAGGAAGATCAGAACCAGCCTTAACAAAAAGCAGAACCAATTTTCTCAAAAATCCTTGTTATAAGAAAATAAGCGCACAAAGCCGATGATTTTGTTATTACGTCAAAAGGCGTATACCTATTGATAATGAGCACAATTAATCATCTTTTAATCTGATGGCTAACAATTAAAGATTCTGGCATATTCTTAGTCATCCTCCAAAATCAATGAATGTGATTTACTCTTGTATTTTAAAATGCATCCCTTAACCTGTTAACTTTTTTAACATTTACCTAATCATATTAAGAAATCACTGTATCACCATTGATTGCCACGTTTAAATGATTAACCTCTTTAATATTACCACGTTTGAATTATTAGCCACAGATTTTCTCAACTATCGATACGTTTCAGTTGTCAGTGCGTTTCAACTGTCCACCCATTCTCTACCGCAGATTTCCTTAGCTGTCCACTAATTTAAACTGTCCATGGGTTTCATATTGCATGAGCTTTTCATATTGCATGAGCGTGGTAATAAAACAGACAGGAGCTGGTCTGGTTGCCACCTTACATAAATCCTTTCCCTTGCTGGAGTAACAAGTTAGAGGAGTCCCGACGTATATCTATCATATTGGCGTATATCTATCATCTCGCACCATTTTAAGTATAGAATTACATCTTTCGACGTTCACCTGCCACGAATTTGTGGCTGTGCTAGTTTATTCCAAATATTTGAGAGCAGGGTTACAGTTGGGTTAGGACGTGTCCTCTGCAGCTGCGAATATTGACATGTGTCTTCTAGAGGACATGTGTCTGTTTCTATTCTCTATTTTAATTCAAGAATCTAATTGGTTTGTATGCCCAAGTTTGGAATATTGGACTTATCCTCCTTATTTTTTGGACTTTTTTTTGTGACGGCTTCTAGTGAAAAATTAAAATGGGGAGTACCTGAGCGAATCAATTTGATTAGTGAAGTTATACCTTCAATGTAATGGATAACCTTGTCGGTAAGATCCGTAGTACACATTTTGGTGGGATCCCGGTAAGCATTCCAATAATATGCAGGTAAGCATTCCAATATGCAGAGTGAATAAAGTTCATGATTGTCATGAGTTAATAATTTTCATGATCATTTTTATTAGTTTAGTTTTACTGTATTTTAAGTGGATTTCTTATGGTTGTTATTATGTCGTGTAAATAATTTAGCAGTTTGTCAAACAAAATTATAATCAAATTCCAATGTAAATGGCTTCAAACAAGTTGAAACTTGAAACAAAAGACCCATTAGATCTATATTTCTGCATACTCTAAATATTAAAGCCCTGAAATCCCATCACCCCACTACTAATATTGGATTCGCAAAAAAAACGGGTCTCAACACCAAACTGTTGCCACTTTTTAAACACGATTCATACATTGAAACAACGTTTTGATATAATGGTCTGGTTTGGAAAAAAACTTTTCTAGATATATATATTTTAAATTCTTTTAATTTTTTAATTTTTGATTATTTTTAATTATTTTAATTTTATATTTTTAATTATGTATTAGTTTAAATAATGTGATGATACTTAAATAATTTTATTTAGTATATATGTATTTATATTTGTGATTAAAGAATTCATTACAAATTTGAAATTTAAAAAACATTCTACTATTTATACATTCTACGATTTATTATTTAATTGATGATAATTCTTTTAATTTTAATTTTAATAATTATTTATTCACTCAAATAGTGTAATGATACTTAAATATTTTTAAAATATATATTTATATTTGGTAATAAAAAATTCATTAAAATTTTTAAATTTTATTTAATTTTAATTTTTGAATTATTTATTAATTTAATTTGTATAATAACACTTAAATACTTTAATTATTTATTAGTTCATAATGATATTAAATACGTTTAATATATATATTTATATTTGTGATTAAATAATTTATTAAAAAAATTGAAATTAAAAAATATATATTTAATTGATGATATTTTTTTTAATCTTTATCTTCAAATAATGTAATTATTTATTCATTCAAATAGTGTAATAATACTTAAATAATTTTAATAAATGTATTTATATTTGTGAATAAATTTTTTATAAAAAAAATTAAAATTTAAGAAACTCCAAAAAATTTGAAATTTAAATAACTTCAGGTTTTTCCATATTCTCATCTCTATCTTTTTAATACTAAAATCAATTTTCAAAAATATTTGAATTTAGATTTAGTGCATTTTATGCTTCATGCACAACTTTCCTTGAAATTTGAAATTTAAAAAGCTTCAAAATTTCCTAGAACACCTTTTGAGCACTAGTTTCCATTTAATTTATTTTTGCCAACAAAGTCTTAAACTAAAGCTTTAAAAAATCCAAATTTACTAGGAAATCACACATAATCTTACTTGTGAATTGAGGTTATTACATAATCTATTTCATTTATAATTTGGTTTATAAATATGACTATATTATTTTAGGTAGCCATAAGAACAATAGTTGAAATATTTAGCAATAATTAATTTGTGTGTTTTTGCAACTATATATATGGATAATCAATTAACATCAATACAATTAACTATAAAAATTATTGATAACAATTTTAATATTTAACTAGAAACACTAGATTAATATAGCTTAGTGTAATATTTTTATATTATTACCATAACTTTGAGACTTGAGAAAAAGTGACATAGTATGTAGGATATTTTTTATTTGACAATATGAGAACTTATATTACTATATGATAAGGGAGATTCTATTTTAAATTTATTTATTACCAATAACATTATTCCTAACTAATTCCTTTAAATTTTTTGAAAATAGTAATAAAAAAATCAATTGTAATGAATGATATCAAACTAATATCTTCATTCCACAATCCATGGAGGATACAGTTTCGCTTCGCAAGGATAACGCGCCTTATGGATTACTGCGCCCACGGGACTTGGGCCAGGCCCAGGTCCCGTGGGCTCTTCAATAATTAGAAATATTCACATTTTTATTTAATATTAATAATATTTTATTTTATTTAATATTATAATATTTGTTTATTTTAATTTATGATTTCATATATATATATATATATTTTGAATACACAACTCCATTGGTTATTTTAGTAAAGATGCTTTCTCAAATTTTTCTTTAAAACAATTTTCTTTCATAACCATGTTTCTTCCTATGATGTCTCTATGATCCCACAATCATTAAAAACAACCAGCTTAAAGAAGTACAAATTGAAATTGACATTGAAAATTTAAATGTTAAATAAAGTTGAGTCAACTTACAGTATTAAAGATTTTCAAAAAAGTTTTTCAAAATTATTATTAATTTAGCATTGTTATTTTATATTTTATTTATTTATTTTTATATTTTTTAATAAAAAAATTAATTTATATTTAAAATATTTAATTCTTTAGAAATTATTTGATTTATAATAATTTCATTTTATATAATGTAAAGAATTATTCAATGTTACATTGTGTTGATTGTTTAACATTTTTATTGTTAGTCTTTGTAATAAATAATGAAGTCTTTCATAAGCTCTTGCTCATTTTATAATTTTTTGAATCTTATAAATACTTGGAAGCTAGAAATAAATGAAATCTTGAAAATTGGTGTTCATTTGGAATCCATAAATGTTTATTAGAGAAAGAAAGAAAAACTAGAAGTTTGAACTTGAGATGATATTTGAATGTGAACTTGAACTTGGAGCAATGGTTGAGCTTGAACATGAAGCATTGGCTAAGCTTGGGCATTATCTTGGTGCAATGGTTCAGCTTGAACAAGAACTTGAAATAGTGATTGAAATGCATGTAACACATCACTCTTTTTTTCTCCACTTGTAAATTTATTTAAGTAATAAAAATTTTTAAGCAAGTTTTTTTATTAACTTATAAAAATATATATTTAAAAATATTTTTTAAAAATATATTAAAAATTATTTTTATAAAAAATATGACATTGTTTGTTATATTTGCTATGACAAAAAACATTATATTTCTTTATATTCAGTGGAAAAAAGTTGCAATCATATATGTAAATAATAACAAATACAAAGCAAGACGAACAAGGTTTGGACATAAGTGATAGGATTATTGAGATTCTACTATATGTGGTAGCTCGAGAATGAAATTAAACAATATTTGAAAATATGTGATTCCTAATATATATTTGAAAAGATGGATTTGAACATGGGTATGTTAATGACAATAGTTAATGTTCACACCTGAGCACTCTTTGTATGTGAAAAGAGGTATGGCAATTGGATTACAATTCTCTAATGTGGATATGTACTAATCCCACCTCTTCTGTATATATCTTTGCAAATGGACAAGACTCATATTTGTTGTTGCACAGGTTGCAAATGCTCTTTAGGGGAAATGAAAAATCACAGTTTTCTCATAAATTATTTGAAGCATTAACATCTTGGGATCGTGGAAGGATTCAAGCCTTGTATAGCATTTGAAAACATAAATTCTTATAATTGCCTTTAGGGATAGGGACTCGGAGCAGTAAGAGACTTTGAAGTTGGAAAGATGGAATGTGTGATCTTCTAAAAGCACATTGTTGTAGCTTGTACAACCATTTGAAAAAACCCATGTGTGATGCTCTCTGTCTTTTTCTCATATGAATGGGAAAAAAAAACTACAACCATTCATTCATAGATAATCACGACAAACAAAAAAACATGATTTTAATAGAGAGTAGGACAATAACTCCCCACCCTCTCAAAGTCTACAAATATGCAAAATTTGTATTAAAAGAAAAAAAAACTATGACCATTTATAGATAATCACTACAAACAAAAGAAAACATGATTTTAATAGAGAGTAGGACAATAAATCCCCACTCTCTCTAAGGCTACAAATATTTGTATGGAGGAAATACATGACAAGTACTTTTTCACAAAATTTGGAATTTTAATTAAACCAATTCAAATCCTCAATGAACTCAATGTTCAGCATCAACATTTCAATCAATTGATAAAAGCAATCTTTTCTTCTTTATCTTTAATTTCTCTTTACCGTTATCTGAAACCTGCCCAATATACCATATAGACACATTAGAATTTTTAGTTAAAAACAAAGTATTCAATTTTTGAGAAAAACATAATGAATTTTCCATACTCACTCAAATATTTATAAAATGTTGATTGCTTCATGTTAGTGATTGTGTACATTTGTTATGTTTTTTTCCAAGAGAAAATTACTCCAATTTATAAAATGTATAAATTTTTTACAATGAAAAGAAGCCAGCAAGCCGAGGCGCTGGAAACCCAATCACCGGAAGATGMCAAATCAAAAACTACAATAGTCTAACAGGATCAGCGAAGTGGAGGAGGAAATAAAAASAGCAAGTGAGGTCCCCACAATCCTCCAGCAGCAAAAGAGATACAAGTAACAACCCACTTCATTCAAAGACGTTTAGTGAAGTGATAGGACTCTCTATCCCATTATCTCTATGGAAAACCGAGAGTCTGCCCACTGCCTCCTTTAAAGCCCTTTTAGAGAGAGCATCCGCCTCTCTATTTTGTGATCTTGGAATGTGATGGAAGTTGATGTCGGCGAACGAATTGGACAACTCCATCGTTTTAGTCTTCCAACTATCAATATGGACTGAATTGAGCTTGGACTTATGAGATATCCAATCAATGATGATGCGAGAATCACCAAGGACTTGCAGGTGACTTAAGGACCAGCTGGAGGCAAGATAGAGGGCCGCCCATAAGCCCAATAGCTCAGCTTTGTTATTAGTTCCTACACTGCAATTTAGAAACCACATGGTAATTCTAGATGGGTGGGTTTTGAAGAAACCCCCTGCACCACAATAGCCTCCATTTGGCAAAGCAGCACCATCAAAGCATGCTACTGTGTAGCCTTCCGGCAAATTCAAATCGCAGACATTAAGCTTTGGAAGCAATTGGAGTGGTTGTTTCCAATTGAAAGAGATCAAAACCTTTTGAATCACCAAATGAGGAGAAGGGGGGCTGGAATAAAAAATGGCACGGTTGCGGGCCTTCCAAATTTGCCAGGAAACTAGCGCCGGTAGTATCTTTGGAGCCGATATTTGAGCTAGCCATCTGGAAAAACAATTCGTGATGGAGGAGCCGCTCCAAGTTGAAAGCAGAGAAAGGTGAGTGAGCACCTGTGACCAAATCGACTGAGTAAAAGAACAATGGACAAATAAATGATGGATATCTTCGGAGTCTCTGCGGCAGAGGAGGCAGATTCCCGGCCCCTCCCATCCCCTCCTTCGTAACATTTCCCATGTAAGAGTTTTATCCTTTCCAGCGAGCCAGAAGAATAATTTAATTTTCAGTGGGATCTCCCATTGCCAAATGTGAAAAATCCACGAGTCATCCAGATCGAAATAACGCTGATTAATAAGAGCAATGTAAAGGTTTTTGACAGTAATAATGCCTGTAGCATCTCCCCCGGCCCAACTGAGTGTATCCAGACCAAGTGAGAGTGAGACTCCAGCTTCCTTGAGGGCCGAGGTGTAATGGTCCCACTCCAACGCTTTCTGATAACTAAGTTGTAGAAGCCCGCTATCCAGCCAAATATCAGGAAGGGCGCGACCCCCTGGTTGTATTTTCACCTGTGCAAGATAATAAAAATTATGTTGCTGGAGAAGATACCGCAACTCGGGGGAAAGGAGGGACCTATTGATAAATTGTGAAGGACAGAGAAATGCAGAGAGAAAAGAATAGTATATTCAAATGTATGAAGAAGTACAGAACATAACTAAAGAGATTCAGAAGTCTTCTTAACAATAGGAAA
>SNQJ01S0083882.1:115675-126229 GCA_010110895.2 Picea sitchensis
GACCAATTACCTCATGAAGCAAGAGCCTTTTTTGATGCAAGCCCAGACCGGTAGTGATGGAGGCTAGTACTGCTGGCAGGACAAGTATGGCTGAGAAGAAGAAAAGATGGGCCCTCAAGGGCCATGCTCAAGTCAATCCGCTCTCGTACTCCATGTCTAGGACCATGTGGGCCTCGAGACATGATCTCCTAGTTATCCCTAGATATCGGGAATAACAAACAACAAATGGAAATGGAACAACAATCGATAATCTCCAAATGGAACATCTATTCTCTGCAAATGGAACAACATAACCAATTCATAAAAGAATCAACACATTGACGAGTCTATCTTGACTGTTGAAAGGAAATTCAAATCACAAAACTATAACATAATTGATACGATTACGTATGAGACAGTAACTCCTTCCGACTGGGCCTACGGTCTTCAGAAGATACTGCTACAAAAAAATCAGTACACAGAAGTGATCAAAACGCTTGAAGGTTTCATTAATTCCATATCTGATAAATCATTTACAATGGATTGTTGTACATAATGTCAATAATTAAGAGATCCAAATTATTGGTTAAATTCCCCTAGGTATCACTTTATCGTTCACTTTTCTTTATATATTACAATTAGATAAGTAAATTAAGCTATCTTGAGGATCGAGAGATCCTCAGGATTTCTTTTACTATTTCTGAAGATTGCAAGATAAAGAGTCAATATTCCTTGAACCTTTTTATGCCTGATTTCTTCGATCTTCAATGGCCTGTGCATCTTCATGATCTTCTTAATTATCTTTAGTTAACATCAAATTTCCAATTTCTGCATAAAATCCAAACAATTCAAACAAAAGTTAAGAAAATATCTAATATCATTCAATATTATTTCCTAAGAGATTTTAAACCATTTTCTTTTCTAATTACTTCAAATTTATAGAAAAGTCAACAAAGAATATATCACAAACCAAAGTAACAAGGAGAATATTTGTACCTTTTTCTCAACCCAACATACCCCCCAGCTTACCTTTTTCCATGTCCTCATGAAACAAGAGAGTTTATATGTAAAGTAGTGATACTGAAGGGTGGAGAGGTCTCTTCTCTAGGTTTTCAGAACCCATGCTTACCTTTAAGCTCTTCAAAAGAAACATCTTCCCTTTTCTTACAAATTTCATGAACACTCTGATAAACCTCTAGAGGATACCAAATAATGGGAGGACTGTACTTGCATCCGATCCAGGAAGGCCCTTCTTCCATGATCATTTTGGCATACCTCTCTAACCTGAGAGCAACTGCTTGAAAATTTCTGAATCCAAATGGTTCCCTGTTCTTGACTTCATTTGAAGATACATTCCATCTTAATTTAGAAGCAAAAAGGGCTTCTTCTTTAATCTCTCCAAAATACTATAGACATGAATGTACAACATGTCTATGGATGGGAGATAAATATTCCACAACGTTCCCCCTCTTCATGAATGCTCTATGCTAGATTATGGTATCAAAGGGTTTAGGAGGTTCCCCTCTGATCCATAGGTCTAGTCCATTCCTCCTTTTTCATGAAGACCTTATGTGCTTTTTCCCACCTAATTTGATTTTTGGCAAAAGACAATAAGGCTTGAAATTGGATATCCCTAGTGAATGGATTGGGGTTCTCTTCTCTGTTTTCTTCTAGGATGAAGTTGTGAAGATATAATTTACACAAAAAGTATTGTACTCCATCCTCTTGTTCTTTAAAACATGAAACAAAATTAGAAATAGTGGTGAACTTAGAACATGTGCCTGCCCTAATTTCTTTTACTTTTAATAATAAATAGTTTTCTAATAGAAATAGGGCATAATTAGTAGTAGGGGCCCTGCAAGCTAAGATGTTAGAATAAACAGAGCATATTTCTTTGATTTTCTCCAAAGATCCATCAAGATGGCCCTGTACTTTATTTACATTTTCTTTAGCTCTGCTGAGCTCAACAAAGGTCTCATTCTCAGTTGCTGACATGGCTCGAAGTTGTTTGACAACCTTATGATGCTCTGTGGCTGTCACCATTTCACTTCGACATTGGGTCAAGGTTTTTTGGGATTGTTCCATTTCTTCTTCCAACCTTCTAATAATGGCATCTTGTTCAAGAGAATGAAATACTTCTTCAGTCTGAACAACTGCTTCTATTGTTGCTGGAGCCTTTGTCTAATTTTCTATTTCAACTTTTTCCAAAGGAGCATGAAATTCTATTTGTGTTCCAACATAATTGGTGTGAACTGTCCTTCTAGGAAGTGGATTTATTCCCTGTACTCTGGCCCTCTTAGATTTCTTCTTCTCATGGGATTTTTTAGCTTGTTCCAACCGTTTCTTAAGTTGTCTAATTGTTTCTTTCAATCTTCCAACTTTTTGTTTTAATACTTTTATTTCTTGACCCTTTTCCTCAATGTCTTGTTTTCATGTTCTAATCTTCTGATTCTATTATTGCCTTTTCCTGCTATTTCTTTCTGTCTATGGGGAATTTCAGGGTCTTCCCCACCTTGATCAACTGGAAATTGATTCCCTGTATCTTCTAGGTGCTCTAGTTGTTCTAAAGGACTGTTTACCTCAAACTAAGGTTCTGTCTATTCTTCTCCTTGAGGAGATGGCATCTCCATATCAGGAAGATCAAAGACATGGTTTGAATGAGAGGAAGTTGGAGCTTGGGGTTCTCCTGACCTGTCTATATCTTCATTAAGTGATATCCCTAAATTTACCAATACTTGGGCCATATCCTCTTCATAAATTCCAAATAAATCATCCTTCTATCCTACAGGGTTTTCATGTGATGGTTGTTCTGTTTGTACAGTTTCTAGAGTTCTTTCAGGTTGTGACATCTCTTTACCCTTTCTTCTTTTTACAATGGAGGTTTCAAGAACATAAATTGTTCTCAGTCTCTTCTTCTTCGATGTTCCTTCATGCATGCTCTGATGTTTTTCCAACTGAATGAGGTCTGCTTCCATTTCAAGTTGGGGTACTGGAGTTTCAATTTGGGTATTATCTCCTTCTGTCTGGGCTGCTTCAATTCCTTGTGGAGGAATTTCGTGGTGGAATTCAGGTTGTTCAATTTGCAGGGGCCTATCTGGCTCAATTAAGTCCCCCCAAGTTATTTGTGTATGGTTTAAGGTCATGTTTGCTATCAATTTTACTAACCCATGATGAATAATTACATTAGCAGGGTCTTTGTATTTTTGGGCTATTCCAACGAATTCATGCAGCATGGTATTAAAAAATAATGGTAGATTTATCACTAACCATTGTTTTAATACTTCCATTAGCTTGAGGTGGTGAGGTATCACCACGTTGTATCGCCCGTCGCATGTGATATATCTATGTATCACACCTGCTAGCTCCTTCCATGGTTCTCTAAGAGCATAGGGGTTGAGGCTTTTCCCTTTTTTTTGAATTCTTCCCCTGGTTCTGCAAAGGACTCGACAACTTCCTTGAGTGCTGTGTATTTACTGGTCCACTGTGTTCCTTCGTTTGGGAGGCTTGCTACCTCAACTATAATTGCATCGATAACTGGTACTTGTATGCCTTGAATTACTGAGACTCCCTCCTATAAGTTTTGGAAGAATGCTAGCGCGACATTTACATCGAATCCCTGCAGTCTGTTAAAGTATTGCGTCCACCCTAGACGGTGTAGGATTTACCTTGCTTGGTAAGTTACTTACAACAATGTAGGCTCATTGTAAATGCTTCGGCCACCCATGTTTCCTGTAAACAAGTCAGCACAACTATCATTCCCAACTGCAAACTTATTTAGACCAGCTTGTGAGAAAAAATGACTAGAAATGGTAAAAATTACAGTACAACAATGGTATATAGAAATACATTTTTTCCCATTAATTGTAATCATTATGGCTTATCAATAATCGTGCATAATATCTGCCCCCTGATAAATGAAAAGGTTGACCTCAACCATCGGTATGTGTGAACGTAATGATGGAGGTCAGTCAAGTGAGGGATAATTATTACGCTGTCGTCATTGGGGGAACGACCGTTAATAACTTTCAAATCATTTTAATGTTAATCATGAACGATAATCACACCTTTTTGTGGAAAGTACAAGTTCAAATGCCAATATTCAATATGTTGAGGAAGAATATTCCGAGTAGTCCTAGTATGTTCACGTTTTATAAATATACCACGTGGCATAATTTTGTTACTTTCCCTTGTGTTGAATATAGCCGAAATGATAGCCTCTTTTTTAAGAAAGGAATTCTATGAACACAATAAAAAACTTAGCGTATTTAAGATAAACTTCAATACCACAGGCAGAGCCATTGCTGCCAGCAGGCGTCCATAGCCTTGACAGGGTTTCCTTTTAACTCGTAGATGAGTCAGTATCCTCAATAAATAGTTTGAATAGTCTTTTCCCAAAAAGGCCACTATCCTAGTTTGGTGGCCAGATAACAATAATTCCACTCACTAGATCGTAACAAAGTGAACAAGCTAACTCGTGATGAGACCTCTTATCCTTTGACCCTAAATGCCAAAGGCCATTGCCTTGGTGTGGTAGCCATAGTGGGAATGCCACTTATGTTAATATCTTATGATCGTGGTAGGTTGTCTCATGATGAGACCCCCTATCCTTTTTGGGAGAAGTTTATTTTCTTTATTTATATTTATTTATTTTATTATTATTTCCTCGTTTTTTTTTTTAGGATTTATTAAGTGAGGCTCATCTACTCCTTAAGAGTGTGGGATGGCGTAAGAAGTGTAATAATTCTAAGTAAAAATTTTCCTTAGACTCCTTATTATGATGTGAAGGAAAATTATCATTCAATTATATATGTATATATAGGGAAAATAAACAAATTATGGTGGTGAAGGATTATGAACAATATTAAGAAAATTCGGAAAATCAATCCATAATCAATTTGATAAGGTATGCTAGATATTCCTCAAAAAGAAAATGAAAAATCGTTACCATGATGATTAGAAAATGATGTTGTTGAAAATTAATTAGTGAAGTTCATACCGAAAGGAGTGGCTAAACATATCAGGAGTAGTCATAGAAACAACACATGTTTTTGGTAAAAAATAAATGGAAATGGTTACTTTCAATGAAAAGGAACAACAATAGGAACAACCACAAAAAGGAGCAGTAGCTGTTTCTTTCGAATGAAAAACGCTACCCGAAAAAGGAACGACGAACATGACAAAGGGAATGACAGCTGTTACATTCGAATGAACGACACTACCTACAAAGGGAACAACAATCACAACAAAGGGAACGACAGTTGTTACGTTCGAATGAACGATACTACCCACAAAGGGAACAACAATCGCAACAAAGGGAACGAAAGTTGTTACGTTCGAATGAACGACAATGATGATGTTCACATTTTACCATCTGATTAAGTAATTGGATACCTCCCACAAATTTTTTAGTGAATGTAGAATTGATTAGTCATTTAACTAAATTCATTTTTTAAGGGTAGGTTTATTCAATTATCACAGTATTGGATGGTTTGCAGTGTTATTCAGTCATTTTCTATTTACTATAGCTGCGCATTCTTTTAGTGCATTTGCCCGACTTTTTGTTGCGGAACATGACATATTCATCTCCTTTATAAAACAAGGTTTATATTCGATGGATTTTTCAAAGTGAGACAAGAGAAATTTGAAGTTTTGAATGAGGATCACAAAAGAGTGATAATTATATTTCATTACAGTCATCTTTTCTAGTTTTTCTGTTCTCCAAAGCTCTTAATAGTGACTTTCCTAGAAAATAACTTAAAACTCAATCAAAATTTTAAAGAAAAATATATACAATATGTACAGTGCTGATAAAAACAACAATTTTATGGAGCTGAAGCTGCTGGGTTACCTTCCCAGCCAGCTAAAATATGAACAATTGGATCATTACTTACTTCTTGGCAAAATGATTCTTTTGAAAGCGGTTTATGGTAGAGTCGTAGCCGATGTCCATTTACCAGGAAAGGAGAACTAGACCCGTCAATGGTAGCTAAGGTGACAATTCCAATATCATCGACTTCATTGATTTCATATGGTTCCAACCACCTTGTCTACAACTTCCCAGGAAAATCCTGAAATATGGAATCATAGAGAAGGGCCCAATCACCTTTCTGGAAGGATTTCTTCTTGATATGCTTATCATGCCAGCTATCTCTTTGCTACTAAATAAAAACTGTGCACTGAAGGGAAAACAAGCATGCTTCATATAAATAATTGAGCTGCTGTAAGCGCTGCGTGTGTTCTTCAGTAAGATCCAGTCCAATTTCCTGGTCCATTCTTAGAGTCTTGATCTCAAATTCAATTGGAAAGATAGGCTCTTTGCCAAAGACTAGGTGATAAGGAGAGTAGCCAGTAGTGTTATGCCATGTTGTGCGATAGGCCCATAAGGAATTTGGAAGATCGCCTGCCCAATTTTGACGGCTTGTTGAAAATGTTTTTTTCAAGATTGCCTCCAATACTTTATTGGTACTTTCCACTTGTCCATTTTCTTGTGGGTGGTATGGGGAGGTAATCCTGTGTTTAATGTAATAATTGCGCAGAGTGGATGAGATTTTATGTGATGTAAATTGCGACCCTCCATCAGTGATTACTTCCCTGGGTAATCCATAGCATACAAATAGTTCAAAGAGAAACTTAATGACTGCTTCCTCAGTTACGTTTGGCAAGGCCACTACTTCTACCCACTTGGTCATATAGTCTGTTGCAACTAGTATGTAAGCTTTCTGGTTTGATTTTGGGTTGAAGGGGCCAACGAAATCTAGTGCCCATATATCAAAAGGTTCCATCACCACTTGTGGTTGCAGGGGAATTTTATCAGCTTGGCATGGTTATCCCATCCTCTGACAGTTGTCACAAGCCTGGACATACTTATTTGCATATTTTAATATTGAGGGCCGATAATATCCCATCTGTAAAACCTTATGCCCAGTTCTGCGATCTTCAAAATTTCCTCTATAGGGATCATTGTGACATGACTTAAAGACATCGTAAATTTCATCATCTCTGACACATATTTGGATCTGAAGATCAGACCCTATGTGGAAAAGATATCCACCAATCCAGGTGAACTGTGAACTGTGCTGAATGATTAATTTCCTTTCTCTTGGTGACAGGTGTGCTAGTAATTTCCCAACTGCCAGATAATTCGTCATATCCACATACCAAGGCATCTTAATAGTCACAGTGAACATGTGTTCGTCTAGGAATTGGTCTTCGACTGCCAAATAATTATCTGTTTTAGGTACACGAGACAAGAAATATGCAACAATATTCTCTCTTCCCGACCGATCCTTAATGATGATGTTGAGTTCTTGCAATAGAAACATTCACCGAGTAACCTGTCCATTAGTAATTGGTTTGTTGGATAAATATCTAATAGCAGATTGATCAGTATACATAATTAATGGATATCCTATTATATAGTGGTGAAATTTATTAATAGCATGTATAATGGACAAAAATTCCTTTTCTGTTACTATGTAATTCAATTTGACAGGAGTGTTACGAGGGAAAAACTCTCTATGGCTTAGGGTAAACCACAACAGACAGGTATGACTGCAGAAATCAACTCAATTCCATTGTATGCTATATCAACCAATGTGCAAGATAATAAAGAGGCCTACCTCGATCCAACGTTCGATGATGTTCCACCATTGAGCACTTCAACCCAAAGCTTTATACCTACAATAAGTTCTTAACAAACAAGCAAGGCAAGTATATAGTGATAATGAAAAGGGGTTAGCACATCAGATAACATAATCCATTAATGAACATTACAAACATGCCCATGGAAAATAATCATATATTTGCATGATACGAATAGGATGGGAAATGAGTATTTATATTAATAATTGATCAACATAAGTGACAACATTATAGACTTTCGTGTCATCACGGTTTGAAACCAAGGAACCAAGTTCCTTCCAACTGGGCCTCCACCACTTCAATCCTCCACCAAAGGCAAGCTCAAAGGAGAGAGACAATGAGGTTCTCTCAACAATAGGGAAAGAGCTTGGGGGTTGAACACTGTGTTTAGACTTGAGGGACAAAGGGATGCAAACTCAATATGAAGTAATTTCTCCATAGTAACTTTGCTCTCAAAGTTGAATGCTTTCTCGTTCTTTTACATAGCTTGGAATTGCGCTCTTATAGCCTTCAAAATGCAACTGAAGGGTCGAGTCAGAATGTTTCCAGTATATGGAAGGCCAAAGATCAGAGATCTCATGTCGTGACATGGAAACCTAACTCCATTTTTGTATTTTCTGGCACAAATCCCGATGTACGTGGGTTGTAGTGGAGAATCCTGCGTATACGCTTGCTATATAGATGATAGGGCACATATATGTGGAAAAATGTGTATTTTTATCTCTGGATTCATCAAAAAGGGATGATAAGCCTGCATAGGGAAATAGAAAAAGGCCCTCTGTGCAAGATAGCAATGCTGAGGAAAATCTTGCTATAATAGATGCCCCCTAATGTGTGAGATCTAAGGAGTATCTGCGATGGCCGAAATACATTATAAATAACCCAGGAATGGAGTGGTAGAGAACCAGATGGATGAACTCGATTTCTCATTACATTCTGTACTGAATTTGCATACATATCTGCCATGAATACAATGTAGATCCATGTGGAAAATATACCAAATAAGTGTCTGTGGCCATGAATAGGAAGATACAATTGTGGTTATATGCCAAAATCTGTCATAGACATGAACAAGGCCCAATGAAACCAATCTCAAAACCAATCTGAAGATACATGTATATCATGGAGTACAAGTTGATCTCCCATGATCACTAAAGTCGAACAGGTGTTGGTCCAATGAAAGGGAAGCAACAACTTAGGAAAGATGTATCCACATAGTGATATCTCCAAGTCTTCTACACTATCCTCCAAGGGTGCAAGTCTATATCATGTGAATAAAGGAGTTGAGGTCGAACATAATGAGACATCCTTTGATTACTGGTCATTGAGGTATACCGTTAACAAATGCGAGATAGCCTACCAATAATGAAAGTAGGTATCAAGGCACCGAGTACATTCCTACAAGTGTGAATAAAGGAGTCAGTGTCAAACACTTGAGAAATCCATTGATGCATTCCCATCTATCAATGGAGAGAGACCCTACCACTAATGACTGCAAACCTCAAGGTACTCATAAAACTCTAGGTCCCATATCCAGAATAAATGAGCTGAAGTCGATGGAAAGAGACCCATTGAAAGGAGAGCATTAAGGCATATCTCATTAGTCATCACAAGGAACAAAGAAAGAGCTTCATGATTTGGTGGAGATCAGACAAAGAACATGTTCACGAACCAACGAACCTGTGCATGTTTCACGTGTATCAAATGCAAGCAGTACACGAAAAAGACCCTCTGAATAACAACCAATGATGAAAACTGTTGACAAAGGCGAGGAAACCACCAATAAGGATAATGAAATCCAATATATTGCACAAATCCCAAAGTGTGAATAGATGTCTTGTCATCAAACACAAGGGAAACCACCTAGTCAACGACCAATGATGAAATGTCGATTTTTGGGTTCAAGGTGACCTACCGACGATGCAAGTAGGGATAGGGTGCATGATAAGACCATAGTATCATGTGATTCTGAGACAAACTGAGGGTATGACCGATATGCAAAGTCAATATTTCTGAGGAGTGGTCGACACAGGTTGATAGAATTCCTTTGAACAAGAGAATGAGACATATGGTGGACTCCGGCAGCATAGACTCAATGATGTGACTATTAGATGTAGGAGGCATCAATAATGTCCTCTATAGGGACTGGGAGAATAACCAGTCGATAGAGAAAACTCTGTAACGAGATCATCTTCCTAAGGCCATGCTAAACCTAAAATTATGATGATACAAGCATTCAATAATTGTTTTCTCTATTCAAAGGTGACAAGACTGTTGCCAATTATAATATCATACTCCCTTCCCGCTCGTTTTTTTTTGTTTTTTCATAAAAAATGAATTCTATGATATAGAGGAGGAAACAAGTGTTGCAAGTAAGAAAAAATAGTTCCAGCAGTGGAATGTACCTATGCTTAATGCAAGGAAATGCATGCGGGAGATGGACACTCGGGGTGATGTTTCCTCCAGGGTATAGGGTGTCAAATTTCGAAGGATATAAACAAGGCTCTGCTTGGTTGAGGATGTAAAACTGCTTAGGCAACGATTTGTAACACAAAGTGAGAACCGACTAAAGGATCAATATTGCAAGCAAGGGCATGAGATGCAATCAAAACTTAACGCCAAAAAATATCCTTTTTTATGTCTTGTAGTCTATTTGGTGTGAAAAAGGGGTAAACTTGTGCCAAATAGACATCTTTTCAGATCCAATTTACGAGTGTGAAAAGGACAATTTCACTTGGAAATATTTTCCATTTTTGATAATGAGTCGGAAAAGAGCTTAACTAAAACTCATGACCTTTCAAATCCAGTTTATCGAGTGTGAAAGGGACAAATCACTTGGCAATATTTTTGTTTTTTAGATGAGTCGGAAAAGAGCTTAACTAAGACTCGTTTTGTTTTATTAATCAACATGTAAAGGGGGAGGCCAAGGCTCTC